>JAFLJL010016582.1:0-54275 GCA_018398815.1 Conus ventricosus
GATCGTGAACAAAGATATTTACATTCTCTCCAAGGGTATAAAAATTAACGCTTTTCTACTTCAAGCACCATTAATAAATCTTGATCAGTTATTTCTACATCTAATGAATTTATAGGTCCCTCAATTAATTCTTTAAATTCACTGTTTCCGCCAAACCTGTATAACTGATAATCGCAAAACCCTGCTGTAATTGACGGCAGTGCTCGTAGAACTGTAGACGGATAGCCATCAAACAAATTAGCATCTGTTTTAACTGTTGTAAATGAACATACAACATTGGGTTCACGAGAAAATCAGAAGGTTTATTACCTTCAAATTGCCAGACATCTTCTCTTGTACTAAATCTATAAGATTTATCGCTACTGTGAAAGCCTAAGATTTTAGCTAGACCTTTAGGAAAAAGTGTACTCTCTTCTTTCTTCTAGTGGAAAATTTACAGTAATTCTGAGGTTTGCTTCGTTAATTCTCAACACTATGCCAAATTCACTAAGTACTTCTTTTAAAGAACAAAAGTTGTAATAACCTTCTGGTATTTGTATATGAATTACTTGATTGCCTTGTTCGTCATTAACATTAATCCAATTATTTTGGGCTTTTTCAGATATGTTAACCCACATAACTTTAAAGCCAATTTCTTTAAGAGCAATCCTACAACTCCCACGCCAATTGTCAATTGGATACGTTAAGAACACACGCTCGTTTTGTTGGGTTATATAGATGTACATCTTTTTTATAACTATTTAAAAAAAACTATTTAAAAAATGGAACCTTTTAAATATAACGAAAGTGCCGCTTACAATGTAGGAGCGTTTTATAACCCCAAATCTTTGGACTTAAGCAATTTAACCATTGCAGTAGATGAATCATATGGCTTCCGGGTTAGACTTGTAAACCCACTAACTAAATATTTAAATCCGCCAATAAATAGTGATAGAGTGCCATCAGCATGGTCATCCCGCCCTATGACGTTTTACCAGAATCAGTTAAATTTTGCCATTTACTGCACAACTACTGGCTGCGGTGTTTCATATGCAAACCATTTAAACCACCCCAATCTTTTAGTAAGGTCAGTATATAACTTTCATGTTTATTACCAGTACAGACGAATACTAACTGAACTACAAGTGCCCCTTCCAAGCGACAACGCGTTTAATCCATTTAAAAGCCCAATGGACAATAATGCATATGAAAGAATCTGCAACGAATTTAACATTAATCCTTCAACTGACTTTAGACAAAAGTTAGACCGCAATCATGGGTTAGGCACATTGTATTTGTGGGGTGTAAAAAGAGAATATACTTATGACTACTGGCCTGGTCACACCTCTTTTCAACCAGACAAACAAGTTCGATTAGGGTCAATTGAACAAAAACGCCCTAATGCTTGGGCAACATTTATCTTAGATAAAAGTAAAGGTCTAACAATGCCAGGAGTGCAAAGACTTAATGACTCCATACGGACGTACGTTTGGTGTCTATTAGGAGCACAAGCACAGACCAAGTCTATCATAGTAGATCAATCTACAGGCGTTGATGCCAGAAAACAATTTCTAGCCAATTTAGAAGATGCTATTAACTCGGCTGTTGATTTGCATGCCAGCATACAAAGGTATCAAGACGTTCTTGCACATGCTAGGTCAAAGGTTGACTTTGTTGTAGGCCATGGATTATACATGCTGCCCTCTGACCTTGGACTACAGATTGGCATGATACAGAATTATAACAATGAAATCCTCATAGCTGGAGATGGCCAAAACTTAGGGCACAATCAAAGCTTAAACACAAGGCCTGCTCCATCCATTTTTAAAAAAAATACCTAGCCCTGAAGAAAGCGATCCAGTTATAAGCGCTCCACAGCCAGAAAGCAGCTCAGAAAGCACTCCGCCTGTTGATCTGCCTCACACTGACAGTCATACTAGCGAAAAGACAGCCCTCGTTGTATTTTTAACTTTTACTGGATTAGCCGTACTTTATTTCACTAAACATTAATCCAGCAGCTAGCACTCATAACATCCATAGATGGTCAGCCATATAACCAGCAACTTTGCCTATAGTAGACAAAACCCAACTAACAACACTACCTATTATGCCAGGCAGAGCATCAAGCGCTTTAGCAGCTAACTTCTTTAATAAGTTTGCAAGATGATGCAATTGTTTTCCAATCCAACTTTTACCAGGCTGAGGTGTCGGAGACGCTACTGGCCCTGTTAACGCACTACCTGTTAAAGCATAAACGAGTGTAGAGATAGCAAACCCAACAGCCGTTAATATACTAACTATTGTAATCCCCTGTTCCCTGAACAGAGTTCTTATTCTTTCTGCTAACGTAGTGTTTTCATAAAGTATTCTGTTTATAGTTTCTCTTATTCTGCTTGTTTGTGGTGCTAGCTGCGCCCTGTTAGTAGACAGCGTTTCTAACCTAGCCGCCCTTTCTATCATTAAATCCTGTATTTTCTGCTGTATTGGAACCTTTTCTTCTCGCCCTAAATTGTTATCATCTGCATCAGCCAGTTTATTTTTTTCTTCTTCTATCTCTCTATCCAGCTCACCAAGTTTTGCCAAATGTGTTTGTTAGTTCACCCCTTATTGTCCGCAGAGCAGCATTAAGCCCCAGGATTTCACGCATAGGCAATGGAGAATCGTTAATTGTTTTTAATTGCGTCTCCTCATTAAAACTTGTCTCAATGTCTGCTATTAGTTCATCTGCTTCTTTAGTTAAATCTTGAAGAGGTATGTTTTGTATTTTCGATTGTGTTGGCAACTCTTGCCCAAAGTTTTGTAAAAAAACTAACGGCTTCGGCTTTAAACTCTAAAAGGTTTAATTGTTCTGCCTTAGCAATAGGGAGTTTTTGCCTTATTGTGCTTAGTTTTAAAAACTTGTTTGGGTTTTGCGTTGAAGTAGCTTTTATACGACCCCTTGCACCAGTTCTTATATGCAAATGCCTACCATCTTCTTCAAAATCGTTAGGATCAAGCACATCTGGTAGCTCTCGTCCAATGCTTCAAAAGAATGATTCAATTTGCTGTCGCAATAGTTCTTGACATTGGCTAGGGAGTAAAGACCCCGCTCCTTCAGCTCTTCTTGCAATGAAGGGCCTAGTTCTATTTCATCTTCTTCTCCACCAACAGGATCAATCGGGTCAAAATCTTCATCCATATTTTTTATTTATATTCTTTTTTGTTTTATAAAAATGAACTCATACGGTTGTGACCTCGATCCATACAGAAAAGAGAAGGAACCTCATGGTGTAAAAGGTATAAGGCAGACTGTAATTAGTGTAAATACTCCATCAACAGTTCAGCCTGGGCAAACTTAAATAGTTAAGTTCCCGGATCTTGGCGCTGACAATGTTATAATGCCAGGCACTGCTAAACTATCATTCAAATAGATATTAAATCGATAGATCCTAATGCTACTGTTGCTGCTAATTTAGGCAGAGCAATCGTTAAACATATATCAATCAAACTGGAGGGCAGAGAAGTCTTTGCACTAAGCGAGGCAGACATTTTTGCCCTCTATTCTGATCTATGGCTGCCTAAAAAAGAAAGAACAGAGAAAGTTTATCAGGGAATACAAGACTCAAACGGTCTCAAGCACAGGCTTAAAGCGGGGATGCAAAGAATGATGTTAAAGATGAGGCAGTAGCATTTGGCAACAGATTCTGCATCCCTCTAGATTTTGAGTTGTTAAAGACGCATATGCCATATTACCAAGGTGCACTAAAAGAAAAACTTACTTATGCACTGACATTTAATCCTAGCGATTCTGTTGTTCTGTCTGAAGACCCTTTAGCTAAATACACGGTTAGTGACATCTCTCTTGAGTCTGATGTTGGTACTAACCCTGAACTGGCTAGAACAATCTTAACCCAGTATAAAAATAAAACAGTTATTTATTATGTAATGGTTATACACTCCATTACAGAAAATAGAAACAAGCGAGACACTCTCTGGAACATACATCTAAATCAGTCTCTGAAGTCTTTAAAAGGAATTTTGTTCTTATTTACTGAAGAAACAACTTCTTTTCATAGAGAATCAGAAGCGTTTTATATTAAAAAAAAAATTGAGAAGGTTGACTGTGCAATAAATGGCAAGTCTGATCAGTTATATTCGGGGCGCGGACTTTTACCTCACCAACACTTTGATGAAATAAGAAAGTTGTTCGCTGGAGGTAGGCAAAGAGATCCTGCAGTTGATCGTGTATGTAAAAAACTTCGCCTTTATGATGTAAGACTCGAAGACAACTTAATAACCAAATATGGGCTGTGGCTGGATTTTAGATCTACATTTGACAACAGATTGTTTGGAAGTGGAGAAAGGGTAGGGCAAGATGGTATAAAAATAAATATTCACAAGAAAGCAGACGGAAACGACTCAATACAAATGTATGTTTTTATGGTTTGTGATGCTCAGTTAAACATTAAAAAACAGGCTAAAAGACGAGGCTTTTTAAAATGCAGAAGAAATAAACTATTAAAAACAGATGGATAGTTTGAAGTTTCTTCCTAAAGATCCGCACTGTTCTCTTATCTGCGGGATTACAGGGTGTGGGAAAACTGTCTTCGTACTTGATTTGTTACAAACAATATACAGGTTTCATTACGAGCACATTGTTATATTCTGCACAACCATTAAGCACAACAAGTCTTACAAAGAAAGGAAGTTTATTTGGACAGACGAGAATATATTTTTAGTTGATACTAGCGACAAACTGAGCGACTGTTTAGAACATTACTATAGACTATTTGAGGGAACTGAAACACTGTTTATTATTGATGACTGTTCAGCTGAACGAGACATTGTTAAAAAAAAGAAAAGCTCTGTCAAAGCTGGCCTTTAGTGGACGCCACGCCTTAGTTTCAGTGTGGCTCTTAACTCAAAAATATAATGCTGTCTTAAAAGACTTTCGATCGCAGTTAAAATCGGTTGTATTATTTTACACTAAGGACAAAGATAGTTTTGAAGAATGTTTAAGTGAAAATTATATAATAAGGGACAAAGATGAGCTAAAAAAAATAAAAGAGCAGTTAGAAAAATCTAAGCACGCTAAGCTATGCTTACGGACTGACCCCCCAGTTCAACACGTTTGTTTATTGTAGATTGTTTATTACCGATTGCTTATAACAATTTGTTTATTTTAATTTTAATTTTATATTATAAAAAGAATGTCTCGGGGGCCAGAATCAAAAGCGCAGCTAGCTCCTAAATGCACTGCAGTCGAGCTAAAAGACCTAGCAGACACAACCGGGTTTGATCTAATAGGAGTGCCAGGAAATGTTTATGGATTTGAGTACACAGATGGGGGGGTTTACAAACGAACAGAAATTGAAGACAAAGAACGACAGCAATATCCTACCCTAGAAGAGATAAGAAATTTAAGGGCAAACGATTTTGGCAAACATGAATACAAACTTCATAAAAGAGAGAATGCTTGGGCGTTGCTTCCTGAAATTGCTTGGAATTTAAAGTTTGAACTACGAAGCCCTAATGTATACTTTGATAAGGAAAACAATTTTAGAAAAGCTTTAAATGAAGGGCCCATTCTTGTTAGCCTAGTTCCAGGAACACAACAGAAAAATAGATTGAAATAACTAGGCAGGGTTCTGAATATATGCTACAGAGAAAGAAGTCCTTAGCTTAAGTGGGGGATGACACCGTCGGCTTAGAATTTAACCCAAAGCTACTGCCACTACCTAGGCAAATGACGATGATTCTTCGCTTATTTATTACTCCGAGGGAGGGCGATCCTAGTTTACCAGAACATACATTAATCAGAGGTATACAAATAAAGGCTGAAAACTTTGATGCCCCTCTTAAGCTCAGTTTTGCAATTACTAAAAACGGAGACAAAATAATCCCCCATGTATCATCTGACAAGGTTTCTGTGATGGTTGACAAAGACAAACTAACAGTACTCGACTTTATTTTCATTAAATATGTTGATTTTATTGCGTTTTACTCTGTTGATGAAGTGCTGCCAGAAGGATTAATAAGAAGATATGTATAAGATTAATTAAAAAAAAATAATTTGATTAAAAATGAAGGTTCAACAGTTTAGGTTAGAGCAAATAACTGAACTTCAAAACGAAATAGAAAGCGACTTGGATAAGTATAGAGTTACTAGAAAGAAATATGCTAAAGCTTTAAATACTCTTTCTTATGTAATTACTGGCTCATCAGCTGTAGCTAGCGTAAGTGCTGGGTCTAGTGTTGCTGTTTTAGCTACTGGGGTTGGAGCGCCAGCCTCTTTAGCATTAGGGAGTCTCGGGTTAGGGATTAGTCGCCCTGTCTATGATTGTAAGTGCCGTTTTAAAAAAAAATAACTACTAAATTACAAAAGCACACTGCCATTGTAGCCTTAGCTTCAGCAAAACTTTGTTCATTAAGATTAAGAATAAGCAAATCATTACAGGATGAAAACATTACAGACGAAGAATTTCAGAAGCTTATGGCTGATGGTTAGGATTACAGACGGCAAAAAATTGAACTTCAAAAGGAGTGGAGAAAGACTTTTACTTCACGACAGGTAGACACTGATGCAATTAAACAGAACATTGAAAAACAAACACATGATCGGTTAAACCCAAAATAGGGTAAAAATAAAAAATGGTTTAACAAAAAATAAAAATTATTTTTTTTGTTAACTCACCGTGTTTGGCGGGTCAACTTGCAGCTCTTCACGAAAAAACGATCTTTTAGGGGCAGGCTTTTTAGAAGAGAGAGTCTGTCTTAAATAATACACGGGAGGGGTTGTTTTCATGATTCTTTCAACTTCATATACATCTACGCTCCATATGGGGTCTGTGGCTCTAATTCTAACATCACCTTCTGCATCTCCAGGAGCATACACGTATCTTACCTTTAGTCCAAACGGCATGAGTTTTTGATTACCTTGCTCATCTTGAGTAATGCTATTTTTTTTAATTTGATCGCGTTTACTGGTTTAAGGCCTGTTGCTTTAAATTCTTCATTGTTCATGACGTGTAAGACTGCTGGCAATCTCCTAACCCATTCTGTGTTGCGTTCTCTATCTATAATTTCTCTGTGATATTGATAGGTAAACAGGCGTTCAGCTAGATTCTTATTAAAGTTTTCTACTAGGGCTTGTGATCGATGGTTGCCTGGGATCCCTCTCTTAACTGTAACATGATGTTTTAAAAACAGCTGGTTTACAGAACCTTTAAACTCTTTTCCATCATCAACTTGAATCATCCTAGAATATTTTAATGGACCTCGCATGTATATTTGTTGTAAAGCCACAGCCACAGCAGTTGAGCTTTTATCCGTTAAAGGCTCAGCGTCTTTATATCTTGAAGCCATGTCAACAACTGTCAGGGCATACTTAAACTTTTTTCTTCTAATTTTGTCATGTGGAAGATACAGCAAGTCCATCTGGTGGGTGTCATTTGGAACCGAGTTAACAAATCTAGGCCTTATTATTCTTTTGGGGGCAGGCAAATATATTTGCCAAATTGCCTGTTTTGAAAGCCAGTCTTTCGCATCTGATTCAGACACTCTAGCAGCTTTACTCAGTTTTTCAATAGCAGTCTTTCCTTTCCAATACCCTTTAGGAGAATAATATATTTTGTACTTCGTATTGTTCATATTTTAAATGCATTTTATTTTACACAAGAAAGTGAGCAACAAGATAGACTGAGGTCATGCCAACTGCAATAAAAACTATCTCTGCAGTCTTCTGTTCCTCAGATGGTTCATAAAAGTCAGACAGTTCTGGCGGTGGCGATGTTAGAAACTTCTTTCCTGTCACTAAGTAATACTCATTCATTGCGTCATCAACGTCTGTAAATGTGTGCTCTGCATGTCCCTGTTCTCTTAACTTTTTATTAATAAAGTCTAAGTGAGCAATTCGTCTTTTCTCGTAAGCGTCTCTTGCCTTAGCTAAATCTTCCATTGCTTTGTTATGACGCTCTCTGTCTTCGTCGGACCGCAATTTACTAAACATATAATTGCTTCCAGAGAAGGCCAATGCATTAACAATAGCTCCTCCCACCATCAGAACTAATCCAGACATCATTTTATACATCAATGTTTTCTAGATTAATCTTTCTATGCACTAATATTTTCTGGGATAATCCCCTGTGTAACAGAAAGTCTTTTGACGCAATCCCTGCAGTAATTATAACTATAACCTTAACAACGTCCTCAATGTCTAACCTTCCTAGATCCGCCAGCCTCATTTTAAACATGTTTTTGCTAACACACTATAGCCTATACTAAGACCGCCAATTACAGCAGAGTGGTAAATCGTATTGATAATCGTTTTTTCACTCATCTTTTTATTAACTAAAAAAATAATTAAAATAATCATAATACGAAAGACTGTCTATGTGCTTTTTAATCAGATAATCTTTTGTTGTTAAAGCTAAAAAAAGGCTGCAACTAGTTTTGGCGAATCTTCTATCTTTCCCATGTTGGGCGGTTTTATTCCTAACAAACATTTTGCAAGGGTTGAATAAACTATAACACCAACGATAGGCACTGCATAATTAACCAACGTTAAACTCATGGTTTTAAAGTATTATATTATTTTTTATTGCTTTTAAAAATGGATTGTGACGAACTATTAAAGTGTGAGGAGCAAGCAGACTACCCAGCAGACCACTGCCATAAAGAAAGATTATACTCTCTGGCTGCTTGTGGAAAAACTAGACAGTATTTAGGGACTGAGCTAAGTGTTGAACAAATCCAACAACTGTCTACATCAGACGTTGAGAAGTACTACGCTAGGTACGAAGCGCAGTTAGGGTCAAAAATGGTTAGATCAGTGGGGCAGACAATGATTAGCCTATATGCTAAGTTAGTAAGTAAGATGGCGCCGGTTGATTCAGAAGAAGATTTAAAATATGACTTATCACAAGATCCGGTTTTAAACAAGTCACTAGAAACTCTTGCGTGTGACATGTATTACAGATTTGGGACGATGTTATGCCCATTTATCATGGGATTAATTACTTTTAATCATATTAATTTTGATCATATTAAATTTAATCGCAATAAAAAAAATGAGCGATCAGGAGAAGAAGACGCCGCAGGACAGTCCGCAGGAGCAGAATGTACCACAAGTGAATGTACCACAAGTGAGTGATGTTACTAAGCCTAAAAAGTGTTGAGGCCGGGCGTAAACTAGCTGAATGGAACAGACTGAGAAAAGCAAACCAATCAACAAAACAAAAATTGCTAGATAGTAATACAACATCGCCGCCAACAACCCAATTAACAACAACACAATTAACAGCAGCAACACAATCAAACGATAAGATGTGTCATTATGTATTGGGTGCTGCTGCTGTTGTTGGCGGTTTTTTAGCATACAAATACCTAACACCATACCTAACAACAAAGTCACAAGCCCCAACAGTAAAAGAAGAAGAACCAACTTCTGCAAAAAAAGTGCAACCTCCTGTTGTAGACCCATTTTCTATGGAATAGTTTTTAAGAACTAGATAAAGTACAAGTTAAGAACTAGATAAGTACAAGTTAAGTTAGTTAAGAAAGTACTTTTTAAGTTAAATGCAAGTAAATTACAAGTAAAGCGTAAGTAAATTATAAGTTCTTGTTAAGTACTTTTTTTCAACTTCTATGAAGGTTCTTTTCTTTGAAGAAAAAAGCAGGTTACATCATTATGATTCACATTCACTCAAAAGAACAACTGTCATGTTTCTGTACATACAAACACATGCACAAAAAACAAACAATACAACCAGAACTACATCACATGCATGAAACAAAAGTGTTGTTAGGAGAAGTAAGACCAAAAGGTAGAGGAAGAGAAAAGAAGCGAGAGAGAGGAACGAGAGGAAAAGTGAACAACAGAGGGGGAAAAGAAAAGGGATGCTGCCCAAACAGAGTAACAAAACATAACAGTCAAACAGGAAGTTAGCAATATACAGCATCGACAGTGAGTGAATAAACAAGTGGATAGCCTTAAGATCTTTTAGATGGTTAGTGTTAACCTATGTTATAACTCACAGACCTATACTAGTATAACCTCATTTAGCAAGTCCTGGTGGAAGCCTCTTTAACCAAGTCCTGATAAGGAAGCCAATCCATCAAAAAAGTGTCTAGTTTATTAGTCACAACATCAGATACCTTTCTGTTCTGAATTTATCTTTAGTATATTAATAAAGATATTGACAATTGGTGGCTACTTTCTTCATTTACATTTGTAGATGTATTGCTTTGCCAAAAGTATTATCAGGTTGGAATCTGTCAGTTATAGTGTTTTCCTCAACCCCAAATATTACAAGAACCTCTCTGCGTAAATTGAAATTCAAACAATGAACGCAGTTTTGAGATAAGCATCTTTGCAAATCTTGCCAAAAATTGCGTGGTCATTGGGCAGTACCATAAAACAAGTGGCAAATTGTTTCAGTTTCTGTTTCAATAAGAAACAGAGTGTGAGTTTACTACATTTCTTAGGTGTAGGTATCAGTTAGTTGGTAGAATTCTATGCAAATACGTAGCACGTAACCATCTCAGTTGAACATCCGGGCTATTGAAATAGCAGTACGAAAATTGTATTCCACTTTAAGGTTGTCAAAATGCATATTCCACTTTCTCACTCCAGAAACAGTGTTATTATTTACATTAAACCAAGACTGAACATAATTTTTGCTTTGTGGATCTGTGCCAGGGCTTCATTTTTCTGCCAGTTTATAACTTGCAGAGGTGTTAAAGTCATCTTTTTTGAACTTTTTATTGCCTGAAGAAACCCTCTGAATGTAACAAGTCTGTTATATTCCATCATATTTTCTCAAAAATGCCCTCAAGACTTAAAAAAATTGCCCGTATCCATCTAGTAAATCACTGACCACCCTAGAGCTGCCTCTATTGAACCATGTTTTCAAAAACTGACAGGTCTACCTTAAGAATCTTCACATTATGAACTATGAATTCTGCATTGAAAAGCATCATGCTATAGGATAGAAGTTTTACACATTATCGTCTATAATGTATTTCAAAACATCTGACCCAAATGGGTTTTTTTAGCCCACGCAAAAGTAACATTTCACCCTATTTCGTAGCCCAAATTCTCCAGATTTACAACTTTGGGTGCAAAGCCAGCACAAATTTTGCAAGGTAAGACTTCATTCTCAAAAACTTCCTTAACCAAACTAATTTTCATGGTACTCAAAAAGGAAAAAAACATTACAACATTTTCAAACCACCCTCCTTGTAATTCTTGCAAACGTTTTTTCTTGCTGATTTTACTTGGCTTTTTATCCCACAAAAAAATTAAAAAATAATGCGTCAAGTTGGTGTTAAAAAATCATCTCCTGGATCAGGGACGGTTGAGGAATAAAATACACCAGTTATGACATTGGTAGAAATTTTTATAACTGTTATTTTCCAAATGGATTTAAATGTCTTTTGACATTTTTTTAACAAAGTTTTACTTTTCTGTATTTTTATTATCATATTAAGTGCTACAATTTGTTCTACATCAACAGAAAAATGAATTCCTAGAATTTAAGATGTGCCAGGATTCAGCACCAAAAATTTTGATTCTGAGGTATCTGCTTTCTGATGTATCTGGACTGCCAATCCAGATTAATGAGTTTTTTTTGTTTGATTTTTAGCCCGAGATATTAGCAAATATATTCTGTGTCTTTATGGGCTCTTTTAAAGAGTCTTCACTTCCATCAAGAAAATAGGGAAGTATCATCAGCAAACTGTAGAGAGAAGGCATATATTTCATTGATTTTATACCTTTTATTCTGATATTTTTCCTGATCATTTAGACAAAATTGCAGCACAGATAGGTATAAAATATGGTGAATGAAAGTGGGTCTCCTCTTGACGAGCACCTCTACAAAATTTGAAACCGTCTGAATAGTGGCCATTTACTGACCCTGCATGTATTGTATTGTTATAAAAAGTTTTCGATCCACCTCTTATATCTGACCAAAAATTGAATGCTTAATGCTTTGTTCAAGATTTCAGGAAACACTGTCCCACGGCCTTCCTCAAAGTCAACTAGAAGCAGAAGGCCAGGGATGTTTCGTTATGTGTATGTAACAACGTATCATAAACAAGTCATAAAATTTTCTCCTATGTTACGCCCTTTTCATGAAGCCTCTCTGATCCGAGGTGAATAATCTTTGGCAACACTTCTTTGATTTCTAAGGTGGCCAATAAGGAGATGTATTTTGGTATGGAATATGTTTAGTAGAGATATAGGTCGCATCCGAACCAGGATTCTATTTTTTCATTTTTCTGAGTGCATCATAAATCCTCTCCATGTGTGACAATTCCTTCCAACATTTCACATCATCCATCATTCAGCACGGGCATCATGTACTGAGAGATAGACCGATTCAACATCAGCAGTTTCCATTTCACTGTACAGGTTTTCGTAAAAATGTTTGAGCTTCTTTCAAAATTTCCTTTTGCCTCAAAAAATTATGTCAACATTCATCTTTCTCCAAAGAGTGCATAGCTCTTTCGACATATGACGGTATTCTCACTTCAGAAGGTCTTTACTTCGGTTTTCTCCATTTTTGATCCACTGGACTCTAGACCTCACAAGCATTACCTTCTATTTTTTTTATTTCGTAGCTCTTGTAGGTTGTTCCTTTTCTCCTCAGCTCACCTAGTCTCGTTAAATTCTTTCATATTTTTCTTATTTCTTCTAACAGAAGTCTCCTCCAATTTGCTCTCTTCTTTGTCTTGTATACGAAGTAAGAAATATGTCTTTCCACGGCTTTCAAGAAGCAGCATTTCAAAAAAATACGTTGGACATTTATTGTAAGAGGCAATGCACTCATTGGGTACCATGTCTAATATCAAGGTTGTACCACTGGTTTACAAGCATACTGTTTTTTTCATTCTGTGATTGTTTGGCTTAACAAGTCTATGTAAATTAGTATCTTTTAATAGAGAGTTGTTAAATTTCCAGTACCTATTGCCTTGTTTGTTTTCTTTGTTGAAGTGTAGGGAAACCGCGCGAGATTGAACGATAACTAGGTAAGTACATCAATCCGTACACAACAATCATCAAATTTTCAGACACAGAAAAAGTCTAACCGGGCTTTTGTTTGGAAGAGTTGAACCCTCGCCATGTATAACAGGCTTTTTGGGGATATGAGTCCCGCCAAACATCAAACTAGATTCAACTCCTCCTCAATCACATATAGCTTTCCTACTCTTGGATTTGTTTGCATAACTTGCATAATTTCGTGCAATCACAAACGTTCGGATCAAACACAACATAAATCACACCAATAATCAATGAATCATTGTCAAAGGATGTATGAACTGACTGATGTCTGTGAACAAGGCTGGGTGGTCCCCTGAAACTGGGCCCATACACATTGACTACTGTCACACGCTTTCGCATCAAGGTTACATCAACACTAAAATATTGGACTGCAGGATCTCTTTCTACTCTTTAGCATTTATAGTCAAATTATTTCTTGAATTGTATCGCAACCCCATTTCTGTTTGTCTCAGTACAGCTAAAAGCACTCCCTTATCCCCAGCATGATTAATAAAGTTTTAAATTTTTGTATGGTAGGTGGGATTCTAGAATCAGAAAGATATTACCATTGAGGATCTCAAAAAAATCAAATAACATCTTTTCTTTTCTTAAAAGTCATATCGACCGTACAGTTACAAGTGTATATTTTGAATGTATTTTACCATTGTGAAGTTGAAATGGGTTTGACACTCGTTCTCAATAGCTGACACAACTACGTGCACAACACAATCTTTCTGGTGTAGGCCTAACCACTAACAGGAGGATTGATCCCTGGGTTTAAAAAATCCAAAACAACATGTAGGCCTTTTCCCAGGGCAAGAACATCATCGTACTGTTAGAAGGCTATTGTCCTCAATACGCAATTACTGAGCAGGCCTGAATTTTATCTCAATACAAATACACAGCTGAAGACAGGCCAACAAAGAAGACAGAGACAGATAAAACCCCTCCAGTCCTTGCCAGCAAACGATCGGACAGCAGAGGAGGCAGGAAAGAAGCAAAAGCAATAGACTGAAGAAATAGCTGGAAGAAGAAAGTGCCATGTTCTTGTTCGAACAATGGGAACAAAAAGGAATAAGTATATAAACATTGATGGAGACGAGACGAGTACTCAAATACAACACCACAACATGAACAAAGACACGATATCAGTCCTTCCATTGTTTACTAACGCAATATTTGAACATTCCAGGCTAGAAAACCAACAGATGTTAAGGTAATCCATATCTTTTTAATATCGAAAACACCACTGAACAAGCACACACAACCTTCAAAACACAAAAAAATATCTCGCGTTTTCCAGCCTGGGCGGAAACATCAGTGACAGGGTCAGGTCGAGAAATAGGGCCCAGCGGACTGTCCAAAAAACCCAAGCAAAAAAGCTCACAACGAAACTTTCGGCCAGAATAATCTATTATAGCATTAAAAAAAGTAAAATGAACATATCAAACTAGCAATGACAATGAAAAAGTATACGCACAGTTATCAATGCTGACTGAACCACTTACAATATACAAGGGCAACAACTATATCTACAACAACCAAAGGTTATGTCCTCAAGCCTACGGTTAAACAACTAGGTTAGGGGGGACATTCCCACGTGGAGCACTCGGTTGTACAAGCGATGACAGACAGAAGCCAAAGACAGGCAGACAGACTGACAGAGGGACAGACTGCCCCCCTCACCCCCCCCCCCCCCCCCTCCCAAGCAAAACATAACTCAAGAGGAAAAAAGCCCTGAAAATATACAATGTGCAAAACATGACTCACTGACTACACCACATTTTCATGATGAAGTTACATTAGCTTGAAAAAATCCAATTCACAAAATCATTAGTGTACCGCTTGTTTACCCAGTTGTTGCCAAAAGATAAACTCTTGGTATTCAGTATTGCCCACATTAAACTCCAAGGAGAACAAATTTCTTTTCACGAAGAAAAGTTGTTTTATTAAAAGAACGGCAAAAGAACGTCTTGACACTACCGATGAAGTAATAGCAAACAAAACAAACAAAAAAACATGCTCAACCTGTCAATGTGTGGACAGAAAAAAAGGAAGAAAAGGAACAACAGTCTACATCACCGTCTAGCTGTTGATGAACAAGTATCTTCAAGGCTTTTGCCTCACCTGGGGGGGGAACAAAAAAAAGTTTCCAGAACAGACAGTTCAGACATGGACTCTGGCTGCTGGGTGTGGCTCTGCCCTCCCTGCTGGTGTGGTGATCTCTCAGGAGGATCGGCAGTGTCAGCCCAGAGCCAGAGGCTCGACCGCCACCTCCTGAGTCTCTGGAATAATGTCCATGGCGGACATGTCGACTGTTCCCTGGACTCCCTGGAGCTGTTCTTTCAACCCCAGGCCCCCGCTGTCTCACTCGTCGCTGTTGCCCTGGCGGTCTCTCTCCCTGGTGCGTTCCGGAGCCCTGGAAGGACAGGGCCTTCCACTGCCTCCTGCGCTCTGGTTTTCCCACGCCAGTTTGTACAGGTCGTCCATGGGGGCCACCTCCCCGGAGTGGGCCTTTCATCGAAGACCCGGCCGTTCCGTTGACCAGGCCTGCTGGCAGACGTCGACGGTCATCCTGACCGCAATAGGAGAGGCATAGTCTGGGGGTCAATCCTCAAACGATCACCAGGCGTGTGCCACGCAGTTTGCGAAGTGAGTTAATCACTTGGGGTCTATGGTGGCCTGGAGATGAACCGCACATTAATGCTCCGGGGGGGTGTCTCTCTGCTGCTCCTCCCCAGACTGTGACAGCCTCTATGTCCCTCCCGCTTGGACTTCACCTGGAAGCTTCTTGGTTGAAAAGTCTAACCTGCTGCTCACAAGCCTCCTCTGTCTTCATTTGCATCCTCTTCACTCCAACACACGCAGGTTGTTTCTTCTGTGGTATGCAGCTGTGTCCTCACTTCTTTTCTGTCAGCAAAGCTTAGCCAAAACAAATGGCATTGTCACAATTTCAGGAACTGATCTGTCTCCCTCTCCTTTTGCTTAGCCAATTTGTACTTAAACTGTCATTTTCCTGTTCCAGCTGGAAGACCTTGTTTACGCAGCTCTCAACAGTGTCTCTGTCAGTTTCACTACTCTTGCACCATTTGCACTATTTCACTCAACCACCACATCTAGGCTTCACATCAGTTAACATTTGAGAACTCTTTGATGGGAGATAATTCTTGCTCTACTTCAAAGCTAACCATCTAAAAGGATGGTTGGTCTCCCTTGGCAGCCATTGCTTCCGCTCTGCTCAACAAACGCGAACTGTTTCAGTGTTTCCTGACAGATGTCCGGGTACATCCGTCAGATTGGCAAGCTTCCTTTTCCTTTAGTGTTGGTAGGAGTAGCTGATAAACCGAGAAGTGTCGATGCACTGTGATAGGCGAAACTTTCACTGTGCTTTAGTGCCTTTCTTCTCTTTCTACTTCCTGGTTCTGGTCCCCTTACCGGCTACCACCAACCAAAACATAAACGAAGTCCTGCCCGGTCATAATCTGCCAATTTTCTGCTGAACTTTGTGTGCGGCTACACAGACATCTTAGTTCCACGTTTGGAGATGACAAATTCGCACTTTAATAAAACCAAAAATGACCACTTTCACCAATTAGCACAGCAGAGTACTCCAAATTCGCGTGTGTGCAGCCGATTATGAGCGGAAGTTACCCCACTCAGTTCTTGTGAAGTACTAGTTACGTACTAGATTAGGTTCTTAAGTTATGATCTTGTTAGGTTCTTAAGTAAGTTCTTGTTAGGATCTTAAGTTAAGTACAAGCCCAAGTCAGTCAAGTTAATCTTCTAAGTTCTTTCAATGCCCTACGCATATGAAAACTCAGGATTGACGTAAGTTCTGTTGTTAATGTTAGAGACTAGCGATTTTTTGTTAACAGCAGTTGTGTTTACTTGATGAAGAGTCGCGCGCAGATTACCATTTGTCGTGATAACATACTTTGTTCTCAAAGAAAGCTGCTGTAGTTTATCGTGAGTTATATTTATTTTGACAAACTTCTTTACTTATGCCCTTAGCTTTTTTCATTAAGAAGTCTGGCTGGCAACGCTATACATCTTTGACTGCAAACCAACATATTCTTTATAACTGTCCCATTAAGTTCATCCTTCATCTTTCCAATTACTTTCTTGTTTACAGTTGAATGTAAAGGACCTGCCTTTGGATTGTCGCATGTGTCGTAACCCATCAAACTCCCTTAGCTACTTACTGTTTTAAATCCTTAGAGAAGTTTCAGTTGGGACGTCTAGAATAAAAGAGTCAGTGTCTGTGTAAAGATCTGGCTTCTGGTTACCGCGGTTTAAAGTAGTCGTACGCATTCTAACATCCAAATAACTTTGACAACTCTAATACAGTAAAGCCAATAAACACCGGCCTAGTCCTACTTAAACATCCTTTTTCTTCATTCATGCCATACCAGGGCTGTCCTTAAAATTTCTAAAGCTCTGGTAGTTTGGTTTAGAGGCCAACTTAATTGCTTGGTTTTCGTTTGTAACTAATTTCACATCTTTCCGTTTGTGTGTAATTTTCATAGTTTTGCCAAACCAGCTTGTTGTTCATAAGTGTAAAGAGTCTTTTTTGAGCAATTCAGATGGCTTCGGGTTCTAAGATTCGGTATTCTTCATAATGTATGGCCTCTAAGGGCTCTTGCTCACAAGTAATTATTCTGGTGAACAGCTCTTAGTTTCAGTCCGCGTGTCTTAGGTAAAACTGTCGGAGTCTTGTAATGACACAACATATTTAGTTTTGTACCTAAAGAGTGGGCACAAGTTTAGGCGGTTCGATAGGACTCATCTTTAATCTTTCTGCGGCCCTTAGGGGGTAATCGTTGTGGAGATCGTGTAATTCTTTAGGATATTCTAAGTCTACTTCCAAGATTTAGTCCTGCTGGATTATCAGGCGTAAGCTGTGACAGGAAATACCTAACACAGTATAGTATTAACTTCATGAGGCCCTTTTCTCATTGTTAAAGTTTCTCAGTTGAAGCGGTTGATCATGGCCCATCCATACAGATTGTTAGCGTTCTAAATACATTAGATAGTTGGACGGTTTAGTTGGATCAAAATCGTCTAAATATGGTTTGTTGGCCTTTGCGGTGGGGTAAGGATGTGAGGGCCATGCTAATCACCTCCCCTTAGACCGTCTTCAATCATCTGAAGGGTGGTAGATCAGAAATTAAGTCAAATCTTGATGTTGTCGACTTTTAAGATGCCATCCCAAGAAAGGCCTGGGGCAGCTATGTATAATGGGAAGAGTCTACAGCTGTAATGTATAATGGCATTGTAGATCTGTAATTCGAAAGACGTCTGCACCTAAACATACGTCGGCCATCAAGTAAAGATCATGATCTGCTAATCACCCATGTTTTGACAGTGTAATTCTGTCCAGGCTTTCTGAGCGCATTCATATTTAGCCATCAGTTATGTCTTTGCCTCTAAGACTAGAAAAGAAGCGCCTTTGGGGGAAGTGAGTCTTCGTCAAACCTATCCCACGAGTTAATGTATTCATAAGGATAAAGCCTTTATGCACTTAAAGATGGGTCAAAAGTATTGTTTAGTAATGGAAGTCTTGTAGCGCACCTGCTAACTTATCCAAAACTCCCCATCAGTGTGGGCAGAGTCATAAAAGGATAAGAGTCAAGAGTAAAAGTCAATGTACTTTTTCTGAAGATTTAGCGCAATGCAGGTTACCCTGTTAAATTCAGAAGTCACTGCTTTGCATGATAAAATGTGAATCGTAAGCTCACGTAGGTTATGAAAGAAGCTAGGCAGTTTCCATTTTTTGGGGTCGACCTTAAAGTTGGAAGATTACCAATTGTTGTGCATGGCCCCACTGAATTTGCCAGTAATGGATCGTGGTCTCTTACTGTCACGTTCTTTACTGTTAGGGGTTAGCTCTAAAGCGCGCAAAATCCAGCAGTGTGTAGATGAGTCATAACGTTCTTGGTCTTCCGGAGACACAACACAATGTCTGAAACATTTAGAACTTGGTTGGAGTAGAGTTATTAATTACGAAGTTCGTTTCATATGCTCTAAAAATCTAATAGCTGCGTTGGGGCCTCTGTAAAATCTCTGGGCGTGTGTGTCTCCATTGACCTCACAACAATAAACGCATACAGAACAGATCTGATGGTGGGTTAATAACGTTGTTTTTTGTACTATGTGTTGTGGGACCATATACTGTGGCAAGAGCGATTCAAAGTCACGCATATAACAACCACATATGGGCTCATTTGCATTTTGTGCAAATTTTTACAAACTAACTTAGCACCCAGGTTTAGGTTTGTGAGGTGTTTGGTTTCACTAGTCTACAAAACTTTTACAACGAGTTCCTATGACTGGCAGCTCCAGCCTGCTCTATAGTTGGGATTCTGAGAGACATCTTCTACAAAGCCCTTGTTTAAAATTGTCTATTTGTATAGTCATAAGCCACCAAGTCTGCTTATTGTTCTGATTAATACATAATGTCTCTTTTTACTATCTGCAAACAGTATCAAGTCTACATGCCTTGTCAAGCGGTACGCCAAAAAGAAGGAGCGTTTGGAGAATCTTAGCGTGCACTAGATTGTTCTACTACAGGACCATGCTGTATATGTTTACGGAGATGGTTTGTTTTCGCTCTTCAAACTGAGATATACTGTCTACTACTGGGAAAGATTATGTTAATCAAAGTTCAGCTCTTGCTTATATTGTTCTAATTAGATTCTCTTTCTGCGTTCTTTTTAACCGGAAGTAGTGCGCTAAAAACCACACCCAGTAACACATGCTGTCAGGATTTTTTATGTTTACGACTGCTCGTTTTTAAAACTAACTCTTTTGGGAAGAGGAAGGTAAGAATTGCCGACTATGGGATTAGAACTTTGTTTGTCTTAATTGATTTTAAGGACCGTTCCTTCGGACTATCCAGAACCTCGCAATTTTGCTTCTTCCACTTGCATTGGTTAAACTGTTGTAAGCATTTAATCAGCCCAGTCAGACTTAAAGTCGTTAAAGCTGATTACATCTTTCTGTTTCGTTGAAACCCAAACTCCCATGCTATATCATCGGGGGTTATTTAATCAAATCAGAATGGCCAACAGCACTTTTACTGGCGGTTCCATTCTGAAGAGACTCTGGGGATTTTAGAGATAGCATTGTGCTACGCTTTCATGAATGTTAAAGGGGTTAATGATGTCCAGTCTACTTCGCTACACCTATTGCTTAATTGTTGGTCACTACTTTCGCCAGTTGCGCTGGCCGGTAGTTTTTCAAACTCAGACCACGTTTGTTAGGTCTAATTTTTTTAACTCTAAATATTTACGTAAATTAAAAAAATAAATGAAAAATAAAAAGTAAGTAAAATGGCTTGTTATTCTTCCCCAAGCGACCTGCAACACTTAAGAACGTTAACCTTACAATAAACACCCGCCAGTATTTTAGCTTTTTTTTTTGTGTGTGTCCTGTTGATTTGTTGTTACTGTTTATGATAATGCTTTACCCCATTTTCTTTTATCTACCGTAAGGTCATATAGACAAATATTTTCTTTTTTTTTCTTTTTTTTTTTCATTTGCAATTTTAATTAATCTACAACAAAAACCAAAGAGATGGGCATTTCTGCCCACTCGACATTTATTTTCTTTTTTTTTGACCTTTATATTTATGGGTTTGGGTCACAGCAGTGAAGATAATACATGTTATTATCATAGCTACTTTATTTCTTGAGTGCCAATAACATAAAAATTTCAGCAGCAGACCAGACAAGGGCCACCACAGGATATCCTAAGCAAAGGATCAAACAAACGAAAACCAAAAAAAGAAGGAAAAAGATTTTCTTCTTTTTTGTCACGCATGCTAGACATCTGTTTTGGTTAGAGTATTAGAATAAATATGATGCCAGCAGGTTTATGTATATTCCTTTAGCATTGCAATAAGTAACCATGTTTTTTTTTAATATATAGACATTGCTATGCTGAAATTCTCTCTCTCTCTTTCTAGGTCTTGACAAGAACACTCGCAATTGATTACATTTTTACTTCATTATTTATAGCAAAATATTACCAATATAAGAAACCAAGCTTCAGAAGCAAAGCCATCTGTGCATGAAAATCCACGAGGGTCATGGTTAGGTAGAGTTATATTTTTTCAATTGTTACTCTATAGGTCAACCATTTTCAAGAAAAACTGCTACATGAGGAAGCACAAAGAATATAGGGGTTGGCAAAAAAAACAAAAAACAGAGACGCCAGAAGAAACACAAGGTAAACCGTCTGAGAGGACTCTGTTAGGCGTATTATTTTGTGCATGAGTGCATTTCTCTATACCCAAATCAATTAACCTACTCCAAACACATTAGAATGAGTACATTTCCAAAACATTATGGTCCATAGAATCTTTAAATATACCGCAAACACTGCAATTATCAATATCAGTAACCCGATTTCTTTCAAAATAACCAATCTGTGCCTAAACACCTGTGAAATTATTCTTAGCTAAACCACTTAAAGTTTTACATCGTAATCATTATGTGCATAAAAAAGCTTGCATTCAGTCATGAGCTTGTGAAAGTTTGATGTCCCATTTGTCACCGCACGGAGCTCTCAACTGATTATCAATCAGGAATATCGTAATTAAGTCTTTGAACCTTTATAAGTGGTAAACCAATATCTTATAACAGAATTGGCGAAGTGATAATTTGTTGTTTCGATGGTAATGTCAAATATTTTCTAAATTCAAATATTGCTAACTTTTACCCTGATAAGTTTAGACAATAAAGTTGCCATCATATTTTTCTTAAATTGTCCGTGGGAATGAAACTGCACATTATCATAACAAAAATGGTGCGAGATAATAGACCCCTTTTGTTTGAAGCAATTTAGAGACAATGTGTTATTCCCAACTTGAATACGTTTGTTGAAGCAAACTGGTTCAGGCAGTAGTTTCAGCGGATTTTTATGGCAGACACTTGTAATAAAAAAGTTAGTAAGCATCAGGACATTCTGCCCCAGACGGATTAAATTTTGTAAATTTGAGCTAATCTCTGGACCCATGTTAACTATATGCTGCCAATGAGGAAAATTACTGCAGACGAATGTGTTTCCATTTGTGGTATGATCTCTCAATCCTACGGTCCAGGATAGGTTTAAGATGTTGACGTAGGTTTTTACATCAGGAAGGCCAATACCACCATTCCGAATGCTATTATGCACTGTTTTTCGACTGATCTTTTCTGGGTTTTTTATACCACCCAAAGCGTGTAAAATATATTCTGACATTGTTTGAAAGAAAGAAAACATCTGGTGGGTATGGATAGAATAGCAAACAGACCAAAGATGAGTCAGCTTTTGAAAAGGAGATGGATATAGAAATGCTACTCTACCTAGGGGCGTAATCTGGCGTTTACCAATATTTTGAACAAATTATTTACATCTGCTAGTCTTTCTGCGTAGTGTATTTCTATGCAATCTTTCAAGTTCTTTGTGAACCCTATACATGTATTCTAAATTTTGTGGATTCCATACAATTTCTAAGTGGTCCATGTAGTTGGTTTATTATGACTATTTTTTACACTTTCCAAGCCAAACTGCGTCGTTTTACTTAAATTCATATGAAGACCTGACACAAGGAACAGACTTCATACAAGTTTCAAAGGATTTCTTTCCCCTGCCAGTAAAACACTCGGTGTCATCAGCATTTTGAGATATCTTAAATTCAGTTTCATTTCATTCTGATTCCCTGAATATCTTGATTTTCAACTTACCATAATGGCTCTATTTGACACAAATTACGAACAGATTACGGTGACTTGGGGTCTCCTTGTGACATCCTTTTTATATCGAACCAATGGAAACCGTCGTTCACAATAAAACACAAGAACTTGATATTTTTGTAGAATGTGCTTATCCATCTACAAATATCTTTTTGGAAACCAAATGCCTTTCGGACTTTAGACATAAATCCCAGTGAACCGAATCAAAGGCTTTTTCAAAGTCTAAGTTTAACAACCAAACCAGGCCGATCATTTTCATCTTACATAGGATATAGTGTCAAAATATTCAGTCTTATGTTATCACCGGATGTATCTATTTCTCACATAAATCCGGTCTGATCTTCATTTATGTTTTTAGGCAACACAGATTTTATTTGTTGCAATGCAAGAAGGATCTATTTTATAAAACGACTGTAACAGAGAACTAGGATCTCCAGTTTTTTTATTTACTGTCTGGCTTTCTCCCCTTTTGGTATACATGCAAAGATTCCCCTCTATGGACCATGACTGTTCTCCTTTCTTGAAACTTGCATTTAAAGCTCTACGACAATACACCAATCTGTTCCAAAAGACTTTAAAGGAATTCAGCAGTTGTAAAGCCATCGGAACCGGGGAGGGGCTTTATTATCTTTGTCATTGTCTTTAAGACATATGTCGCTTCCTCCAAGTACTAAGACCTTCAAGTCCGCTGCTTCTGTTTCATTTAAAATGGGGGATGTCTTTCACCCAATCTTTTTATCACAAAATTTTCTACAGCATTTTCTGTGTATAATGTTTTTATAGAACTATTACTTCTTTCAGTATGTCTTTTTGATTTGTTAAACATTGTCTTGTTTATAATTAGTTAGCATGTTTTTACTGCTGTAATGCCGTTTTTCAGATTACAAAAATAACTACTAACTTTCTCCCCATCTGCTATCCATCTAGCGCGTGATCGTAACAAAACTCCTTCTATTCGTTTCCCTCTGATATCCGACAGTGTTCTTTTTTCTCGTTAATGATTTTAATAATCGTCTTCAGTTTTCATTTCTTTTTTTCTACCTTAATAACGTCTGGTTTAAATTGTTTTTCCTTTCATTACTCTTTCTTTTTTTTCGCAGAGTAGCATAAAGCACTCGTTTCGGACCTTATTTTCATTAACAGCAAATCGAGACATAGAAATAGATCATCAGAAATTGAGAATTGTACTTGCTTCGTCTGTTTCTTAATGTTTACTGTACATTATGGAGAAGTCTTCTTTAACCTTTACGATCACGGTATTAATTTTCCATCTAAATATGACCATATCTTTCAACAAAGCCGAATTAAATTTCCCAAAATGTATTACGCTTTATGCTTCATAAATTTTAGGTTTTAATAACACAGCAGATTGAATCCGTTCTATAACCGGATCAAGGTCTACTTCATTCAGTCTAAGGAAACAACTGTGTCTGATATCAAAAAGAAATCTAGCATGGCCTGTGGAAATGGATTAGTTCTCCTCACGTAAAACGGCGGACACTCTAGGTTTAGTTCCCGCAAATATCATTCAGGTCTAGATTATTCGATCATGTTTCAACACGCCCTGTTTTGCGTGAGTATTAATTATCATGTTTGTCATTATGATAAATCTCTGGAAGGGTCAAGGGACCCAAATTAAAATCCCCACCTATTATAATAATTTTCTATTCCAAGCCCAACAATTTTTTGTTGGGACAATTGTAAAATTTGCGTCGTCCCTATTTGGCCCATATTATTACCCTAAAAGGTAATCATTCCTATGTATCCTGCACGTTACATGAGAAAGATTCAGAATCATCCTCTTAACCAATTTGCTTAACCTTAATTCAAAAGATGTATAAAACAGAATCGCGATCCTCTTGCGTTGGGAAGAGTACTTGGAACTTAAGCCTTATAGCCCCATCAGACTGGAAATACTGTTCCATCTTTTTCAATACTAGTGTTTGCAAGAAGTACACTGAATATTTTTTACACTTTAGATCCTGGAGGATATCCACGTCTCTTCTTCAAACAGTGAGGCCCTGACAATTCATTAAGAGAATAGACACATACTGTCCATTTCTATTTACGAGAAAGGCTTTGAAGAAGACAATAACGTCTGTAAATCATCGGAACCAAAAGAGTCACCAAGTCATATACAAATGGCATACAATGAGCCCATCCACCCAGTCAAAATGAAGAATTTAACATCGGTTTGAACACACAAACACATACACTGAACAAACGGAAAGACAGTATCAAAATGAAAAAGCAAAAAAAACATTATCACTACCATCATATACAAAAAAATAAACAACAACACAAGATCCCAAAATAAGATGTTTGTTGACCACGCAAACGAGCACAGGGAGCATGCACAAAGAATAAAATGTAGACCTCGTGTCACATTATAAGTGGCTGAAACATGCACGTGCGGTCAGGCGCTCACGGCAGTTATCCAAGAGGCGAGGGGGGCACTTAAAAAAAAAAAAAAAAAAGGGGGGGGGGCGGGGCGGGATGGGAGGGATGGGGGATTGGGCATGGTCACCGTTGCTTTCCGTCGTCATTACTAAAGGATTCTGAGCACATCACACAGCTAAAACTGTGTTGTAGAGTTCCAGGCGGTCTGGGGCAGAGGAAAACCAATACTGAGTTCTCAAATTGTGTCACTTTAATTTCACTTGTGCACGTGTCAACGGGGCAGGAGGCAAACAAAATCGTGTTTTCTCCCCTACCCCCTCTCCCTCTATTCACGTTAATTTATAGATAGCAAAAAAGGCGGAGGAGAAGAGAGAGAGCAGAGAGACGAGAGAGAGGAGAGCTGAGGAGCGAGAGAGAGAGAGAGGTAGGGGGGGAGCACGGGGCGAGGGGAACCATTGTGGACACGCATCGCACTCACTACTGGAAATTCCACAATCCCTTCGAAAGATTACAAACAGATCATTCATGTCACTGGTACGTGCGCTCCCCCCCCCCCCCTCTCCCGTAGCTACCATCACAGCACAGCGTCAATTATCTCGCTTGACAATTTCTTTTCCATTATAAACAACAGCAACAACAACAAAAAACATTTTCCCATTCAAACGTATGTACATCTGCAGAATAATCAGACATTAGATTATTCAGTGAGAGAAAGAGAGAGAGAGAGAGGGAGAGAGAGCCGAGAGAGTAGAGAGAGAGGCTGAAGAGAGAGAGAGGAGGAGACAGAGTGAGAGAGGGAGAGAGAGAGAGAAGAGGGGAGACAGCCAACAGACAGACAACCGGGCCGACAGGCAGAGGACGTAGGCGGACTAGAGTAATCCAGCACATCAGAGAGAAAGACAGGGAAGAGAAAGAGAGGAGAACAGATGGACAGGTATATACACATACAGGCCATAGATAGAGGGGGGGGGGGGGGGGGGGGGGGGGGGGTTACCCGTTGATATTTCGTTTGAACACCAATAAGCCAATCAGCAGTCCCCTCAGAAAAATGATCTCTAAACTGTTTCTACAGAGAAGGGTTCATAATTAAGTAACATGTATGTTTTCTTTCTTTTCCGTTCTGTGAATGCTTCAGTAAATACATCTGTTAATATCAACTTCCATTTCCTTTATTCACCCCTTTCCCTTTCTTTATTTACAAGTAAAAGGCCTCCATTTCAAACACAACAAAAACATGGACACGCCTGTAATCTATTCCAAAGGGCTGGGGGGGGGGGGGGGGGGGGGGAGGGTGAATCATTCTGTGCATTGAAAAGCACGTCAAATACAATTATTCAGCATCTATGTAATCTATGAAATAAGATGCAGAGAGAGAGATAGAGAGAGAGAGAGAGAGAGCGGAGAGAGCAGAGAGAGAGAGAGAAGAGAGAGAGAGAGAGAAGAGGTGGGTGGGCGATGAAGACAAAGAGACAGACAGACACAGGAGTAGACAGACAGACAGCTAAACACGAGAGGAGAGAGAGAGAGCAGAGAGCGAGAGACGAGAAGAGAGAAGAGAGAGAGAGAGGGAGAGGAGAGAGAGAGATTGAGAGAGAGAGTAGAGAGAGAGAGAGAGAGAGAGAGAGAGGTGCCGGGTGGGAAACGCCATTATGACACTCATCACTATCATGATTCGACAACCATAATCCTTTCAGGTGATTGTGTCCATTTTATAGACAGCTTCTAGACACAGATACACAGCTAATGTTTTTCCTCCTTTTTTTTTGAAGCTCTCATCGAAACCCAGCTCAGTGATCTCACATAGCATACCCTTCCTATAAACAAAAGTTTCAACATTGCAAACATTGTACATCCCGCAGGATAGCCAGTAATAATTCCATGACATGAGTAGAGAGAGAGAGAGAGAGAGAGGGACAGAGAGAGAGGAGAGAGAGAGAGAGAGTCGGAGAGAGGAGAGGGTGGAGAGAGAGAGAGATGAGAGAGAGAAGAGAGAGACATCCAGACGACAGACAAACAGTGAGAAAGACAAATGAACAGACAGACAGAAAAGTAGGGCAGACAAAGCAGATTATTAAAAAGACGGAGAGAGAGGAGAGGAGAGAAGAGAGAGAGAGAGAGAGAGAGAGAGTGAGAGAGAGAGCGAGCGAGAGAGAAGAACGAGAGAGAGGAGCGGAGAGAGAGAGGAGAGAGAGAGGAGAAGAGAGAGAGAGAGAGAGATGCTGTTATTTTATGCGCACATTCATTATAACAATCAACGAATCCTTTCAGGAAATGGTCTAACAGATTCTACAGAAAAACAGGGTTTTATGATAATAACATGGTGTTTCCTTTCTTTATTTCTTTTTTTTTTCTCACCTTTCCAGTTCCGTAGATAGCTTCCAATGTAATACATATCTATAATCACAAAGTCTGTTTCCTTCCATTCGCATTGAAAATCTTACAATATACAAAAGGGGATAGCGAGCCACATATATTCTCGTGTGGTAAGAGGCGAGAAAAAGAGAGCGAGAGAGAGAGGGAGAGGAGAGAAGGAGAGAGAAGAGGAGAGAGAGGGGAGAGAGAGAGAGAGAGGAGGAGCGAGAGAGATGGAGGAGAGACGAGAGAGTGACTGGAGGAGAGACGAGAGAGAGAGGAGAGAGAGAGCGAGAGAAGGCACGTTGCTATTTCAAAATTTTATGCATTTCAATATGACAAACAACAAATTCCAACAAGGAATGGTTCTACTCTACACTAACAAATTTCATCATAATAAACATAGCTGTCCCACTTCTCAACCCACCCTCCCCCACTCTTATCTTACAAAGGAAAAATGAAATAACTCTAATTAAAAATACGGCATCTGTTATCTTAACTATTACAATCCACATGAAAAAAAATTCTGTTGTGCATGGAAAACCCAGCATTTCAACATTCCACGCAGTAGAGAGAGAGAGAGAGAGAGAGGAGAGAGAGAGAGGATGAGGAGAGAGAGGAGAGAGAGAGAGGAGAGAGCGAGAGAGAGGAGAGTAGAGAGAGAGAGAGAGATGGTTATTGTTAATTATAATCGCACAGTTAACATGCAAATCACTAATTCAAACAAAAACAAAAAACAAACAAACAAACAAAAAACATGTTTGGTCAACGTACACCTAAGGTTTTTCTGACACCTGGATCTAATAGTATATATTACATCAACGTAGCCACAGGACAGGTGATGGAAGGTAGACAGACAGGCAGCGGGACACGTTGATATTATATGTACACATCTTATATGACAATTCAATACTTCGCAACACAATGGTCTTGCGTCATTCAATAAAACAGGAACTTTAGTGAAACATATCGCTCCCTTCCCTCCCGCTTCTCTTCACGAAAACCAGCTTCCCAAAACAGCTTCCCGAACAGCTTCCCAAAAAGCTTCCCAAACATACATAATCAAAAAAATCGTTGCAAATAGCCACGTATATACATGTACAATGGCCTTCTGGAAAAGAAGCAGACATCACAGAGATCATCAACACACTAATACATATACATCATTGTTCGTTCCTTCCTTGCTGTAAAAACCTTCCGGTAATGTGGAAGAAAGCTTTTTTTGAATCACTACAGTTCAATGTTCATCACTTTGCTTGACTTCGTTAAATAGTTACTATGATCTTTTTTTTATTGTTTAATCATTCTTCAAACCCAAATTCACTTAAATCAATGTTTAATACTGTCATTGTTTCGTCAAATAGTCATTACAATTCTTTAAAATCAGGATTTCGCTGATTTCGGCAGCCATTTTTTTAATATAAAATAAATTTTAAAAAATTGTAAATTCAGCAGTTATTATAGTCTTTTCTAATCGTAAACCTGATCTCATTTAAGCGATAAGTACTTCTTCAGAGACAGTAGAACAGTCAGATTAACATCTTCAGAAAGCCATATATCAACTAAAATGGCAAAAACTTTACAACCGGGTAGGCCAAGAATCTGGTATTTTTACTGATGGCCTGCTTTACGCTTGTTCTCGTAATTTATACGCTCAAAAAGATCAGTAATAATTCTTCAAACCTTGCTCTTTAAAACTGATCTTTATCATTCCTCCCCATTCCAACTCGTAAAGTATATTAATAGCTCAGTAGCTCCTTCGGAGCTTCATTTTTTAAACTAAAAACATCCATAACTTATAAAAATTAAGTAAAGCCGGGCGGTTTTCTCCTCGCTCCTCATTCTCTCTTCTCTATCTGTTGTCTGTCTCTGCCTCTCATCCCTCCCTCCTCCCTCCCTGCCCCTCCCCCTCTCTCCCTCTCTCTCATTCATTG
The DNA here is from genome assembly GCA_018398815.1 of Conus ventricosus. Lineage (NCBI taxonomy): Eukaryota > Metazoa > Mollusca > Gastropoda > Neogastropoda > Conidae > Conus > Conus ventricosus. The sequence goes on from JAFLJL010016582.1 coordinate 29,427, forward strand.
CAGCATGGGCCTGGAACACAATACACTGCAGCGCGCTCCACCTATTGATCGTTTGGGCAGCTGAGGGCTATTTGAGCTCTGGGTTTTTTCCATCTCTGACAACAGTTTGTAGAGTATTGATTCTACTTCCTGTTCACCCACGCACAGACAGATTAATCATTTAAACAATCAAAAATAAAAAAAAACACTTATACAATGAAAGTGATTTATCTCCTTTTAATTATGCATAAAAGTAATTGTCCTCCCTGAATAAATTATCTGATTTATAGATCAGTGAGAGAGAATTGTTTTTAAAGTTGTGATATTGTGTTTTAATTTGCTAAAGCTTTTAATATGAAATATGTACAAAGTAGCTACTAAAAAGTACTTTAAAGCCGTTGTCGTTTAACCTTTAAAAACTATTCTGCTGAATAACAAAACAATTTTAATAACAGTCGCACTTATGATAAACACCATAGGAATTATGAAGCTTTCAGTATGCACAGTATATATATTAATCCTAAAGTGTAAATTTGGGAATATGCCTGCAGTGGTTTTGTAACTTGTTTGCGCGGTTTTTGAAGTCTAAATTTGGCTCTCATCTTGCCCTCTAGTGGACTTTCCCATTTTGTGTTACGTTTGTCTGGGTCACTGGCCGGCTATAACCGCCCGCAAACCCATGTGGTCACTGGCATGGCTATAAACGCCCGCAAACCACAATGTTTGTGTGTTTGTGTGTTGTTTGTGTGTCCTGGAAGAGTCACTGAAAAGGGGCGGGTGAGAGAATTGCCCCAAAATAGACAAACTGAAAGCCGCAACACGTATAGGAAATTCATAATTAGAGGCATATACCCAAATCCTGGCATCTGGCCACATAATCTGTGATCCTTGGATCTGGCTTGGGGCCTAGGGCGCCCCATAGCAATTAGGGTCTCAAGTTTGACCCGGTGTGTCAGTTAATAGAGGCCAGAGCGAAGAGGTTTTGCACTTTTAGTAATGAATTTTATGTCCCTGGAGTGAATGTAAACTATCTATGTACAAGAATCACCAATCCTATTTTGCACGGAAACCCCCCACCCCCATTTTGAAGTACTAATTCCGTCGATTTTTAGAGGTTTTTGTGATTACATTTGTTTAGAAAACAGGTGTTAATTTTTGGCCAAAACTGACACGAGAAGGACGTGATTAGTATGTGAAAAGGGGGGTATTCGTGCAAATAAGCTGGGTGAGCTTGAAACATGATATTTACATCTCTCCACATCTACCTTTGCTGAACCCAAGAGCGATCTGAAGCGATCAAATTAAGTGAATTTTCGTTGTTTTATTCGTTTATATATCACTGACGAAGACCGACGAGGTCGAAACGGTTGGGTTTTGTCTTGTGACTCGGTTTGTTCCACGTTCTCTGGGCGGTTCGCTAACATTTATTTAAGATTTGTTTTTAGATTTCCCGCTGCAGTCGTCTCGCTTTGCACTAGATCTATTTAACACGAATTGACAATCGCAGTGGGCAAAAACACACCACGCCCACATGGACACTACACAATCACACACATAACGCATGTACGCATGCACACGCATGCTCCGCAGGCACACACACACACACACACCACCCACACACCACCCCACCCCACCACACACACACCACACACACACACACACACAAAGCATGTGCGCCACGCACGGATTGCACACAAGACATACTTGTTTTATTCGTTTATATATCACCTGACGAAGACGAAGAGGTCGGAAACGCGTTGTGTTTTGTCTAGTGACTCGTTTGTCCACGTTCTCTGGGCGGTTCGCAACATTTATTTAAGATTTGTTTAGATTTCCGCCTGCGTCGTCTCTCGCCTTTGCAACTAGATCTTATATTACACGAAATTTCAATCAGCAGTGGGCAAAACACCCCCACGCCCCATGGACACATACACACTCACACACATAACGCATGTACGCATGAAACACAGTGCTCGCGCAGGCACACACACACACACACAACACACACACACCCCACACACAACACACACACACATGCATGGTGCGCCCCACGCAGGAAGCACACAAGCACATACGATGTTTATCCGTTTATATATACCTGACCGAAGACGAAGGAGGTCGAAACGCGTTGTGTTTTAGTCTTGTGACTCGTTGTCAGTTCTCTGGGCGGTTCGCTAACATTTATTTAAGATTTGTTTAGATTTCCGCCTGCAGTCGTCTCGCTTTGCACTAGATCTATTTAAACACGAATTTCAATCAGCAGGGGCAAAACACACCCACGGCCACATGGACACCTTACACATCACACACATAACACGCATGTACGCATGCACACACGTGGTCGCGCAAAGGCACACCACACCACACACACACCACACACACACACACACCACACACACCACACACACACACACACACACATGCACGGCGCCACGCACGGATGCCACAAGCACATACGTAAGCATGCACGCAAGGCACGCACGCACGCACGCACACACGCACGCACACACACACACACACACACACCACACACACACACACACACAACACACACACACACACAACACACAACCCCACCCACACACCACTCACTCAACTCACTCACTCAACTCACTCACGCACGCACACATCCGTGCACTCGTAATCTATTGTCTTGGCCATCAAGCCATGCAAAAATACTTAATTACGATAATCTACACAATACATCATCGCGCTGCTTCTGTTGATGTGTTTCTGTGTGATAGTTTTAGGTGATAAGGTTTGCTGAGTTTCTGTGTCGTCTTGGCTGGACGGTTTTCGCTCTTTTTGTGGTATTTGTATGCATTTTCTTTTTTTCAAACATTGAATCTTGTATTTTCAAATGGTGGACTCTCACGGTTGAACCCGTGTTCTTGTTGAGTAGGGAACTTCCACTCTCTTTGAAAATGAACTCGAGCGATCTTTTCAAGCGTCGACATTTGTTTAGCCACTGAAAGAATCAGTGGTTTAGAGAAAAGGTTGGTGGGGTGCCCAAGAAATCGGGACTGTGGCGACTTTTACCCATCAACGAGGCTGCCACGCAGTAGGTTGCTACATGATGGTTTGTCACTTGGTGGTGTCCATGCCTGTCGCCCTACCGGTCATCGGCAAGGGGGAGGATCCCGTCTGTGAGATTCCGAAAGCGAGTAAGGAACCGACAGTGATGTCCATTTGGGACCCTCTGCCACGGCTACACAGGTTTGGACACCCATCTGACATGACTCACCCTCTTCACAATGGACACTGACTGTGATGCGACTGACACGAGGAGGAGAAGAGACCGGTGTTAGAAAAAAGTGAGAAAGAAGGAAAGACCTGATGTGGGTGGGAGGATTGTCAGTCATACTTTAATTTCTGTCCGTTTATTCGGAACAGGGAAAAAGAAGAGGATAGGTGATAGACATCCAAGACGGAGGGAAGGGAAAATACGGGAGACAAGACGTGTATAATGGAAAAGATTCCGGTTTTGTACAACCGTCAGTCTAAACTGGATCTAGCAACACGTTCTCGATCGCAAACTCCGAAACGACCGCGTTCAACAGAAAGGGTTTTTCCCTATCTTTGGGACAAACGTGAAACACTGCCAAGCTTCCCACTGGCTCGTTCAGTCACAGACAGGGACAGTGACAAGGGATGGGCCATTGGATGATGGATGTTGAACGGTTTTCGGCCGCATCTTGTGGGACTTTCCTTTGATTCCCACCCCCCATCCCCTGGCTTTATCTTCTCTTACTGGTATTTTCTTTGAATGTGAGGGGATAAGATATAAATAACAAAAGAATATGTGTTTATAAGGTTTTTGAAAATTATTGGTTTATTGACGTGATCTGTTTAAAAGAAACATACACATGAAAAAGTGAATGCAAAAATGAGCAAAAAGGAATGGGGTGGGAAGCTGACTTTCTCATGACAAAAGTACACACGCGGTGGTGTTGGTTATATTAATTTAAAAAGGGCGTCCTGATGGAGATAAGCTTGTGTAATGCATCAGAACGAATTTTGCGCCTTGAAGTGATTTTAGGGGACAAGCAGTTGATTGGGGTTAATGTTTAAGCCCCTAATATTATACGAGAAAAACATGTTGATGTTTTTTATAAACTAGAGGATTGGGTCATGATATTAAATATGTAATGTCAGTATATTTGCCGTTTGTGGTGATTTTTTTAAGCTGTCTTATATAAAGAGTAGTATAATGTAATGAGTGGTGAATATTATGATCAGCATACTGTACAGATTCAATAGGATGCTTAGTGAATGTGATTTTCAGACACATGGGATTATTTCATAATGAAGGAAGGAATTTAGCTGGTCAAAGAAGAAACCCAATTATTGCTAGACGAATAGGACTACATGTTGACCAACTCATCCATCTTGAAAAAGTTGTGCAATGTTACTATTCAGAGTGCGTCTTCTCCGATACAGAGGTTGCTTCATGTCTGTTAATTTATAGCTCGTTACTTTCTGATATAAATTATGTAAGTATTTGACAACTTTTTTTAACGCTTTTGAAAAGGACCCTGAAGAAGACAATCAGGTAACTTGGGATTATTAAAGTTTTAAAATCAAAGAATGTACCATCAAGATTTTCAAAGAGAAAGCATTGTCAACTAGGTGCATAGAATCGCCACACATTTCGCTGATTTGACCACGTTAGATTACTGCTTCAGCCATTGACCCGATTGCAGTGAAAAACCACTGCAAGAGAGCACGTGAACTTCAGTTAGAATTAGAAGAAAGAAACAAACCCCGTGCGGCACCAGGTACGTGCCCGTGCCCAGTGGACAGAGGGGCGAAAAAGAACAATAAATTTTTTTCTTGGTTTTGGGCAAGCCCTGTGATTAATCGAAACTTATAGAAAGTATATAAATCATGCAGATGGGGTTGAGAGTTAGACGGGACAGAAAAACATTCAAGCTGCCAGAGGGGTTTATTTTAAGAATTTATGTAAGAAAAAGATAAAATAGTGTCCATAGATAATCTGATATACGATGTCAAGTTGGATATATAAAGGACGACGAGTATCTACATTACTTCGTTTTGATTGATGATGTCACAGATCAGCTGCGTCAAGACACTAGACCAGACCTACTACGTAACTATTCGATTATGTACATGCTTTGATTTGTATTTCCAAAGAATCATGTTAACTTTATTTGATTTGTATGGTTTTGGGGGGTGAGCGCTTCATTAATGGGTAATCAATATTGACAACCAATCTGTAAAGCAGTATGAACTACTGTGGATGGATTTCAGAGCTTTTTGATGCGGAATTCGGGAATCAGGCAAGGCTTGCCATTTTCTCCATTAGCCTTTGTTATAGCCTATTGAACATGGCAAACAAATTACGCAATCTTCTTAGATTAAGGTTAAGGTGTAGAGGGTAAAGCTGCGATATTTGACATTATTACAGCCTTGCACGCTGATGACATCCACATTTTTTTTAGTGATGAAAACGATATGCGATTAGCCACTTGAAATATTTGACAGGTTTTCCTTTATATCAGGTCTGACAGTAAACAGAAATAAATCGGGAAGCTATGTGTGATTAGCCCTTGAAATGTTTGACAGGTTTTCCTTTATATCAGGTCTGACAGTAAACAGAAATAAATCTGAAGTGATGTGTGATTAGCCCATGAAATATTTGACGGGTTTTTCCTTTATATCAGGTCTGACAGTAAACAGAAATAAATCTGAGTGATGTGTGATTAGCCCTTGAAATATTTGACAGGTTTTCCTTATATCAGGTCTGAAAAACGGAAATAAATCTGAAGTGATGTGGTGATTAGCCCTTGAAAATGTTTGACAGGTTTTTCCCTTTCCCATATCATGTCTGACAGTAAACAGAAATAAATTTCTGAAGCCATGTGACTGGGAAGTAAAATAAACAGTGGACACAATCTTCGGGTTTTGCATTTAAAAATAAAATAAGTTTTGGGTGTGTATTTCAGCAATAGTACTTGTGCATTGAACTAAAGGAGGACTGGGCGGGTAGAATTGACAACTGTAGGCGTCTCATTGCAATGTGGGGAAAAAGACATTTGAGTGCTATGGGAAAGGTGAGTATGTAAAAACATTTTGATCTCACAGTGGGTCTACATTATGAAGTAATAGTGGTACCAGATCACATAAATTTAATGAAGTGAATAGATTACCATATATATATATTAAAATATTATTATTTTTATTATAATATATATTTTATATTTATATATATATATATATATATAATATATATATATATATATTATATATATATATATATATACAACAAACTAATAAAAATTTCCCAAGGATAAGTCCGAGCACCGTTCCAGACTTACATTCTTCTTAAAACTGAAAAAGGGAGAGGAGTCAATTATCACTTTCCGGGTCACTGAGGAGAAACCACCAAGTTTCGAAATATCGGTATATGACCAGGAGTTATATGTTAGTGGTTTCCCTCCCTATTGGAGGATGTCTCTTTCCCCCCGGGAGAATATAAGCTTGCTGAAGGGTCATTTTGAGAAGCTTTATTTTATTTTTTTCCCCCTCCACCCACTCAAGCCCCACACTGTTTGTTAGGCAGAATCATCTGCCACTGCAAGTATGAATGCGTATCTCCCCCCATTTCTTCAATCTAAGACATAAGAGCAAGCTTTGTTTATATTCAATATTTTTTGCAGTCATTGCAACACCAAGCTGCTCTGTAAGTTGCTGGACGGTGCTCGGTACTTATCCTTGGAATTTATTAGTTTGTTGTATTTTAGTCCCTTGCGGATTTATTCCAAGAATGGCCCTCAGCACTTGTGTCTTAGAGGATATCTTTTTATATTTTCTACTTTTCACAAGAAAATGTAGCTTGTTTTGCTCTTTCATGTTTAATTTTTCTTTTGCTTCTTAGATGGCCCTTTGGTTGTTTTTTGAAAACTCAACAAACATACTACAGTATTGCACACCAGCCTTTTCTGGGATTGCATTCTTCTTAAAACTGAAAACAGAGAAGGAGTCAAATTACCACTTTCCGCGGCATGAGGAGAAACCACCAAGTTTCGAATATGGGGTATATGACCAGGTGTTATATGTTAGTGAGTTTCCCTCCCATTGGAGGATGTTCTCCCCCTGGGAGAAATAAGCTTGCTGAAGGCTCATTTTTGAGAAGCATTTATTTTTTTTTTTCCCCATCCACCCACTCAAGCACATACTGTTAGTTAGGCAGAATCATCTGCCACTGCAGGTATGAATGCGTATCCCCCCCTATTTCTTCAATCTAAGACATAAGAGCAAGCTTTGTTTATAATTCAATATTATATATATATATATATATATATTATATATATATATATATATATATATATATATATAAAATATTTCTAAAATGAAGTGCTAAAATCAACAAGCTTGTTTCGGGGCCTTTTGCCTCTTGCTCTCTTCTGAAGAGAGCAAGAGGCAAGAGGCTCGAAAAAAGCTTGTTGATTTTAGCACTTCATTTTAGAAATATTTTTAACAGTGTTGCTCCCTAGACGGTTTTAGCTTCTTTTGGGTTTTTAAAGGACATTTTTATACTGTTTGTGATATTTTATATATTTATATATATATATATAATATATATATATATATATATATAATATTATATTTTATATATATATATATATATATGTTAATGATTTAAAAAGGAATGTTAAAACTCTACAAATTTGTTTTGAGCGTGTTGCGCTGTCATCAGGATGGTTTTTGGTTTTGCCCACCCCCCGATGTTATATAGCATGTGGGCTCCCGTCAGGATGGTTTTTGGGTTTGCCCACCGCCGATGTTATTAGCGTGGGGCTCCCGTCATTTTAGGCTTTTTAATTATATTCATATATATATATTATATATATATATATATTATATATTTTATATATATATATATATTTTAATTATTATATAACAAATTAAATTCCAAGGATAAGTACCGAGCACCGTTCCAGCAACTTACAGAGCAGCTTGGTGTTGCAATGACGCAAGAAATATTGAATTAAAAACAAAGCTTGCTCTTATGTCTTAGATTGAAAAACTAGGGGGACATAAGCATTCATATCTGCAGGGGTAGATGATTCTGCCTAACTAAACAGTATATGCTTGAGTGGGTGAAGGGGGAGGAGAAAAAAAAAATGCTTCTCGCAATGAACTCAGCAAACTTATAGTCTCCAAGGGGGGGACACCTCCAATAGGGAAGGAAATCACTAACATATAACTCCTGGTCATATACCGATTTTTCAAAAACTTGGTGGTTTCTCCTCAGTGACCGCGGAAAGGGGTTTAATTTGACTCCTCTGCCTTTTCAGTTTAAGAAGAATGCAATCCCAGAAAAGGCTGGTGTGCAGTCCCGTAGTATGTTTGTTGAGTTTTCAAAAACCAACCAAAGGTGCCCCCTTAAGAAGAAAAAGAAAATCATGAAAGAGCAAACAAGCTACATTTACTTGTGAAAAGTAGAAAATATAAAAAGATATCCTCTTAACCAAACAAGTGCTGAGGGCCAGTTCTTGGAAAGAATCCGCAAGGGACTAATACAACAACAAATAAATTCCAAGGATAAGTACCGAGCACCGTTCCAGCAACTTACAGAGGGAGCTTGGTGTTGCAATGACTGCAGAAATTTGAATTATAAACAAAGCTTGCTCTTATGTCTTAGATTTAAGAAATAGGGGGAGAAAAGCATTCTATCTGCAGGGGTAGATGATTCTGCCTAACTAACAGTTATGCTTGAGTGGGTGAATGGGGAGGAGAAAAAAAAAATGCTTCTCGCAATGAACCTCAGCAAACTTATAGTCCCAAGGGGGAGACACCCTCCAATAGGGAAGGAAACTCACTAACATATAACTCCTGGTCATATACCGATATTTCGAAACTTGGTGGTTTCTCCTCAGTGACCGCGGAACAGTGGTAATTTGACTCCTCTGCCTTTCAGTTTAAGAAGAATGCAATCCCAGAAAAGGCTGGTGTGCAGTACCGTAGTATGTTTGTTGAGTTTTCAAAAAACCAACCAAAGGTGCCACCTAAGAAGCAAAAGAAAATCATGAAAGAGCAAAACAAGCTACATTTTCTTGTCAAAAGTAGAAAATATAAAAAAAATATCCTCTTAAGACACATTATATATAAAATGAAGGTTAAAACCTGGAGTAGGCTGGACACCACTCAGTGATGTGTGGGTGCACTGCTGATCCAGAAAACTGGCCAGTCACAACGCACAAAAATAACTGCAGGCACACCAACCACACACTCTTCATGTTTTTTATATATAAAAAGAAGCTTTGCCTTTTATTTAGGCTTCGTCAGCATCAATAAAACGAAGTTAAAACATCTCAGTGTTAAAAAATCTCAGTGTTGTACTCTCTTTTTTAACACTGAGATGTTTTAACTTTGTTTTATTGATGCTGACGAAGCCTAAATAAAAAGGCGAAAGCTTCTTTTTATATATAAAAAACATGAAGAGTGTGTGGTTGGTGTGCCTGCAGTTATTTTTATGCGTTATTTATATATATTATATATATATATATATATATATATATATATATATATATATATATATATTTATATATATATATATATATATATTGTCAATATATTGCCAATATTGTCACATTATACAAGAACAAAGGCGACAAACGTGACTGCAATAACTACAGAGGAATATCTCTCCTGAGCATTGTAGGCAAAGTATTTGCAAGAGTCGTCCTGAAACAGGCTGCAGAAGCTCGCTGACAGAGTGTACCAGAGTCGCAGTGCGGGTTCCGCTCGGAGAGATCAACCATCGACATGGTCTTCTCCATCAGACAGCTGCAAGAGAAATGTAGAGAGCAGCACAAGCCCCTCTTTCTGGCCTTCATCGACCTGACCAAGGCATTTGATCTTGTCAGCAGAGCTGGACTCTTTAACGTCCTAGCGAAGATAGGCTGCCCACCAAGACTTTTGAGTGTGATCAGTCTTTCCACGACGACATGAAAGGCACAGTGCAGTACGACGGCTCGACATCAGATGCCTTCAACATACGCAGTGGAGTCAAACAGGGCTGTGTCCTCGCTCCCACCCTCTTTGGCATCTTCTTCGCTGTCCTGCTGAAGCACGCCTTTGGGACATCAACTGAGGGTGTCTACCTTCACACCCGATCAGATGGCCGACTGTTCAACCTGGCTCGGCTGAAGGCAAAGAGCAAAGTACGGGTAGTGACATCAGAGGACATGCTGTTTGCAGATGACGCTGCTCTGGCCACCCACACCGAAGCAGAGTTACAGAGTCTGATGGACTGCTTTGCAAAGGCTTGTGATGAGTTTGGCCTGACAATAAGCCTGAAGAAGACGAATGTGATGGCTCAGGATGCTGAACAACCCCGCATCACCATCAACAACCATGAATTAGAGGCCGTTAGCCAGTTTCACGTACCTCGGTTCCACCATCACCGACAACCCCTCTCTGGATACAGAGATCAACAGAAGGATTGGCAAGGCCTCTACCACCCTGGCCAGACTATCTCAGAGAGTGTGGAACAACAGCATGTTAACATTGAACACCAAGATTGCTGTGTATCGAGCCTGTGTGCTAAGCACTCTCCTGTACGCCAGCGAATCCTGGACCCTGTATGCCTCACAAGAGAAGAGGCTGAGTGCCTTCACATGCGCTGTCTCCGGCGCATACTTGGGATCACATGGAGTGATCGCATGACAAACAACGATGTGCTTGAGCGTGCAAAGATTCCCCGCATGACCACTCTTCTCCGTCAGCGTCGCCTCAGGTGGCTTGGTCATATGCGTCGAATGGACGACGGCAGGATCCCCAAAGACATTCTGTACGCAGAGCTTGCCTCTGGCAAGAGAACAACTGGAAGACCACAACTCCGCTTCAGGATGTTTGCAAGCGCGACCTGAAGGCTCTCGACATCGACACCAACACCTGGGAAGAGCTCGCTCGGGGACAGATCCAGCTGGAGACACACTGTGAACACTGGGCTGGAAGCTGGCAAAGAGAAGTCCGGAAGCTTGCCGACGAAAAAGCGTGCACAGAGAAAGAACAAGCAGCTGCTGCCAGCAGCTGACTCGGCCTTCAAGTGCATCAAATGCAGCAGAGACTGCCACTCCCCTGTGGGTCTATACAGCCACAGCAGATGCTGTATGACCAACGGAAACATTTGAAAAGGGCGCAAATCCATCGTCTCCGAGACTAACGGATGCCAACAACAAAATATATATATATATATATATATATATTATATATTAATATATATATATATATATATATATATATATATATATATATATATATATATATATATTTGTGGAGGAAAAAAAGACTGCAACAAAAAAGTATTTGAAAAAGTTAAAAGAATTGTTATTGTGTACCCAAACAGAAAAAGGAGGAATTAAAATGATAGATTTAACAGAATTTCAAACTGCATGCTTGCTACAATGGGCTGTCAAACTAAAACTCAAACAACGACACAGATAACACCACAAATAAAACTAAATGGTGGCTAGTAGCCAGAAACATATTTTCTGCATTTGGAGAAAAGTGTGTATGTTTTTATGCAACAGTAAAAAAGTACAGAATTCGAGGGATTTGAACATATCTGAACTAACTGTCATTCAGTGGATACCCTCACACTGCAACATAGCAGGCAATGAGGAAGCAGACCGACTGGCGAAGGAAGGAGGACAGCAGCCACAAGAGGAACAGGAAATTCCTATGAAGAGGCCAAGACGATCATCAAGGAGAAGCAGAGGAAAAGATGGCTTCAGCTACATCCAGATTATAACCAGACAGATCCCTACCACCTCCTACCCAGACCAGACCATGTGAACATTGTGAGGCTGAGGACGGGCCACTCCAGGCTACACCATCACATGTTCACAAGGTTCCGCATTGGCGAATCTGCAGTGTGCCCCTGCGGTACAGCCCCAATGACAGTGGAACACTTCCTAAAAGGGACTGTCCAACTCACCATGACCTGAGAGCAGAGACCTGGCCTGCTGACCAACCGATGAGGGAGAAACTCTACGGATCTCTGGAGGACCTCCGCCGGACGGCAGCCTTCATCGGTGCATCTGGGGTTCCTGTCTGAGCGAACGAAGAAGAAGAAGAAGAAGAACATATCAAATCACATTTTAGGAATTTGGGTTTTTTACGTTCTTGGTTAAATAGCAACAACCATTTAGAGTTGCCTGCGTCTCATGTGATTTGGAACAAAGTATCAAGTAAACGTCTTTTTTTTTCTTTTCTTCTTCTTTCTTTTTTAAACACTGGATTAATGAAAACATACCAAGCATAGGCGATATGTTGACAAACAACTATGCGCTGAAACTTTTAATGAAATAATCGATATTGTGGGAAATTCATCCTGTCGTATCTTAGAATATAATGTTGTTTGCAATGCTATGAACAGTTTTATACGTGTTCAGCGTTATTTGGATCTACAGTTATCTGATAATAGTACACCTCAACTCACCCTCAACTCTCCTGTGTTTTGTGGCAAACGTTTGTCAACCGTTAGAGAATTTCGAAAACATCTAGATAATAGATATAGTCAGCCTTGTGTGGTAGGTTTTTGGAAGAGTATTTGACTTTGACGTCACACCACAACTATGGAATGTCGCTATATGTGCAACAAAAGAAACAAGGCTTCGTCTTTCACACTGGAAAATGTTGCATATATATTCATCCAACTACATCATGCTGTATAAGATGAAAGTCAGAGTTGACAACAAATGTTCATATTGCAGAGATATTGTTGACGTGATAGAAATGGGGAGTTTGTATTATACTCCCTGTTTGGCTAGTATACTTACCATGTCAGACAATAGCATTCACGGCAGTTAGTCTGCTCTGCCAGGCCGAAGTTTTGTGTGGCTAATGCAGTGATAAGACAGTCACGTGGTGCCAACCCACTTCCGCCGTAGGGAGAAGCCAGTGTAAGTCTCCCATACGTCATTCTCGAGGCCTGCGCGCAAGGTAACCCCAGAACCTTGGCGCTAGCGGGGAAGGTAGGGCGGGCATTAGAGTCTGACATGGTAAGTATACTAGCCAAACAGGGAGTATAATAACAAACTCCCCATTTTGGCGTCATATACTGTTACCATGTCAGACAATAGCAGAATTCATAGTAAAAGGAGGAGGGCGAGTGCCCTAGTAGTTCTGGGGTACCCGATATGGATGCATTAGCCGCCACAAGGATATCCCATTAGAACCATCAGCCCTGGTCATGCGGATGTCCCTCAAATAAAATTTTATGAAGGGATTCTCCGAACGCCAGAAGGCTGCCTCCAGGAGGTGGCGCATGGAACAGAGTGCTGGAATGCTGCCGAAGTGGCCAGCGCTCTGACCTCATGGGCCCAGGGGGAAGAGACGGGGAGATCCTCGGATGCCTGGGAATAGCAGTTCTGACCGTCTTGGAGAGCCACCTAGAGACAGTGCCAGCTGAGATGTCTTTCGTGTTACTGGGGTTGATGGAAATAAGAAGACGTCTTTGTGAAACGCGCTGGGCGCGAGCGTTCCCAGTAGTGTGTTAGACATCGAGAAGGGCAAAGGGCTATGTCCGAAGAGGTGTCGCCCCCTAGTGTATCCGCCAGCGGGCGGATGACGAGGTAAGGGGAGGGACTGCCGGGTTCCTGGTTCTTGGCTAGGAACTCGGGAAGGAACTTAAGAGAGACGGAGCCGTCTCTGTGGAAGGCAATGTCTCTGGGGTCCCCGCTAAGGGCATGGATCTCGCCTCGCCGTCTCGCGGAAGCGAGGCGAGGAGGAAGGTAGTCTTCATAGACAGAAGGTCGAAAGGAATGGAGGACAAAGGCTCAAAGGGGGTTTATTGAGGACGTCAAGAACAGTGAAGAGGTCCCAAAGGGGAACACGTCTAGAGGATTGGGCCTCACGAAGAGAAGCCCCTCTGGAGATCTCTCTGAGAAGGAAATCATTCTCAAAGGAAGGTCCGGCCATTTGGAGGATGGTCGTGCAGATGGCGACCTGTAGCCCCTGATGGAGCTAGCAGAGAGGTTAAGTTGGGACAGGAAATTTCCTATTTGGATGTTGGTGGGGCGAATGTGAGGGACAGAATTGGCTTTGCACCATGAGACCCATTTCCTCCATCTGCAATCGTAAAGGGACTCTGTGCTAGCTCTGCGAGAGGGACATGGCTAGGTCTCGGAGTTCCTGAGAGGCCCCGGCGATGGAGAGGGTATTGAGACGGAACGGGACCTGTCCGTTCGAGAGGGGGATTTGGATGTTCGCAGCCGGGCTGACACAGAAGCCAGGCGTGGAGGTGAAGAACCTGGGGATTGGCGTGAGGGAGGCCCGAACGGGGTTGCCTGAGCATGTCCCACCTGGTGTTCAACTGGAGAGGGGGTTCGTGAGTGGAGGACTTGAGGTCCGGGAACCAGGACTGAGTGGGCCACCATGGGGCTATGAGAATTAGCCTGGGTCTCTCGAGTCTCGCCTTCTGATCACCTTGTGGAGGATCGGGAAGGGAGGGAAGGCGTAAGCTATGAGGCCGGACCAGGGAAGGGACAGGGCGTCGATGGCGTAAGCCTGGGGGTCCGGGACCGGGGACACATACACTGGCAGACGATGGTTGAACCGTGTGCAAAGAGGTCGATCATTGGTCTGAACCAATGTTCCCACACGGTTGAAAGGGTAGGCCGGCTGAGGGTCCATTCCGTGTGGAGGACAGACTTGGATCGGCTGAGAGAGTCTGCCAGGATGTTGTGAGTCCCTGCTATGTGTCTCGCGCGAAGGGTGACCCCCTGCGTGTGACACCAGCGGAGGAGGGCCTCTGTACGGAGGGAGAGGCCGATGGAGTGTGCCCCCCCCCCCCCCTTTGTTGTTGTAACAAGCTACCGAAGTGTTGTCCGTGAAAAGGAGAACAATCGGTGGGCGACTATGGACTGGAACTGGAGGAGGGCGAGCCTGACCGCCTCCAGTTCCAAGATGTTGATGTGAAGACGAGCAGTCAGAGGATCCCAAACCCCCGAGGCGTGACTGCTCTCCAGATGGGCCCCCCAGCCCGAGTTGGAGGCGTCTGTGAAAAGTTCCAGGGCCTGGGATGGGAGGGAGATGGGAACTCCGGGGGCCAGGGTGGATGGGCTGAGCCACTCCTCCGTGGCCCAAACGAACCAAGGCCCTAGGGGGACGGGCTGGTTCCAGCTGTCGTTGGTCTGGGACCAACGACGGCAGAACTCCCTCTGAAGCTGTCGCTTTGGAAACTCTGCCTAGGGGAATGAGAGGAGACAGGGACTCCATCATCCCCAGGAGGGAGGAAAGTGTCCTTGCCGAAGTGAGGGGGAGAGAGGCGAAGGTGGGAAATGAGATCCACTAGGCGAGCAGACCTCTCCGGGATCGGGGAGACTACCATGGAGGTGGTGTCGAAGCTCATGCCCAGGAAGGTGAATTGCTGACTGGGCGAGAGCTCGCATTTTGAGGGGTTGGTGACGAACCCCAGAGAGGAGCAAAGATGAAGTAGCTTGGAGGTGTGGGATTGGGCTAGGGCCTGAGAGGGGCCAGGGACGAGCCAGTCGTCGAGGTAGACAAGGAGGCGAATGTCCTCCTGTCTGGCAAGGGAGGCCATCTCCTTGACTACCTTCGTGAAGAGGAAGGAGCCAGGGAGAGTCCGAATGGGAGGGCCTTGAATTGAAACACCCGGCCCCGCCAGACGAAACGAAGGTATCGTCTGTGGGACGGGTGGATGAGGATCTGGAAGTAAGCATCTTTCAGATCTATCGAGGTGGCCCAGTCAGATGGTGGATGGAGTCCCTGATCTGGGCCGGGGTCTCCATCTTGAATCTGGTTGTCCTGAGGAATCTGTTGAGAGGGGAAAGGTCGAGGATGGGCCTCCAGCCGCCCGAGGCCTTTGGGACTACAAAGAGACGAGAGTAAAACCCGGGGTTGGGGTGTGGTACCTCGGTGATGGCGCCCTTCCGGAGAAGCTCCTCGATTTCCAGGCGAAGGGGCTTCCGCCTGGGCGGGAGGTGGATCGCCGGTGGAAGGAGGAGGGGAGGACAGAAGGGGAGGGCGTTCGTGTGCCCAGGGTAGACGGAACCCCTCCTGCAGAACAGAAACCACCCAGGGGTTGAGACCCATGCGCCGCCACTGGTGGGCATGCCGGGACAGACTGCCTGCCAGGGGGGCAGAGGGGCCGAGGTGTGTCTGGAAGACTGACATTTCCCGCCCTCGGAGGTGGGTCCGCTAGTCACCTCCGGGGCCGGGCCTGTTGGCCGAACCGAAAATTCTGTTGGGGTTTTTTCGGTTTGGGCGTAGGGTGTTTGGCGGGCCTCGAGGGACGCTGCTTGGGGGTAGGGCTGGGGTCTGGCTGTGGGTAGGGCCTGACGAAAGAATGGTCTAGAAGGGCGGTGCTGACGAGGGTTTGTGGTCGCAAAAGAAGCGGCCTGTTTGCGCTCCTCGACGGCATGGGAAATGACCGCAGAGGAATAGTCGCCGAAAAGCGGACTGCTCCTGACCCGGAATGCAGCGTAAGGCCGCCTTGAGCGCTGGGGAGAGATGGGCCTGTGATAGCAGGGCGTCTCTCACTGCCAGAGGCAGTTAAAGTGACTCCTGGCTGCGCTGTCCGCCGCAGCCCCAAGGTGGTGCGCTATCTTGTTGACAAGAAAACGCATAAGGGGGTCATCAAACAGGCTGGGGCCTGCCTCCAGTGTCGTCTGTTCTGAAACGCTGAGACATGCGTCCCTCATTTGGCCAGAGTTCCTCCGCTCGCTGTAGGAACATGTCAATGAAGGCATGCCCGCGGTGGTGTGCAGAATGCCAGCCCTGGCGATTCTGTCCCACTCTATCAGGGTTTTGATAGAAAGAGAGGTGGATGTGGGAGGGGGGCGGTTGGGAGTGAGCCTGAGGTCAGCCAGGGAAATGGCAATCTCCTGGTGGCCGGATTGGCAGAAAGAGAGAAAAGACATGAGGGGCCTGACGCGAGTCCTTGAGGAATACTCCTACTGGGGCCGTGTTGGGGGCTGATAAGAAGTCAGTCCCCGGTGGGGGAACGGCATGTGCACCCCTGGCGAGCGAGGCCGATCTGTCCAACAACGGAGTGATGGTCTGGGGCGGCGGCTATCCTTGGCCGTGATCGCTGGGTAGGGGGTGACCCAGTGAAACGGGAAAGGGCGAAGATGTTGTTAGAGGGAGGGGATTCCCTAACAACAAGATCAGGGCGCCAGCTCTCCAAAATGGAAAGGTCCCCAGACTGGGGGAGGAAATCCTCAAACCCCTCCTCCAATTGTGGGTCAGTCTGTTCGTGAAGGGGAAGTTCAGGTCCACCTTCGGAAGGCCATGTCAGGGGTGCGTGGGAGTCGTGAAACTCGTTGGGAAGAGGGTGGAAAAACGAGGACGACTCCCGGTGGTTCCGTAATCGGCGTTGAAAACTCGGGGACTGCCGATCGGACAGCGCCCGAGAGGAATGGGGGCCCAGGTCGATCCCGCTCTGGGAGGCCGGATGCCACATGAGGCCAAAGATGGAGTCAGGGGAAGATCAGAGCTAAGCCACTGATTCCTCTCGGGGGAATAGAACCACGGTCCCCGGGGAGAAAGGAGGGCTGTGGCGGCCCAGAGGCAGAGTCTCCTCGGGGACCCGGGTAACCTTGCGCACCCGGGAGAGCACTGCCTCCTGCATCTCCCGGGTGGGGGTCCGCGCCGGGCCCTTGCGTGGCAGAGGGGTAGCGTGAGTGTTACGATCGCGAGCCTCCTGGCCGTGTAGTAGCGGACGGGGATGGCTGAGACGGCGTTAAGACTCAAGGGACGAAAGGTTACCCCTGGCCCCGCTGGTCGATCCTCCCCCTGAGGAACGGGACCGCGGACGTTGCCAATAGGGGAGCGGAAGAAGTCGGCTCCCCAACGTCCTGTACCCTAGGGGAGATTGAGACGATCGATCGGGGTGGTTCGACCGTCGGGGGTGAGGTCGCAGATCCGAGCTACTCGATGCCTGCGTACCTGACCCGGGATTGTGGTCAGTGGGGGGGTTCCACCGAAGAACTGGCCACATTCCCTCCACGGAGTGTTGACGCTCCTCGTGTCCGGTCGTGGCTGAACCCGGACACGGTTTGGGCGAGAGCGTGCGAGACTGGTGACGTTAGTGGGGAGGTGCTTAGCGTCACGAGTCTCAATAGATCGGGTGACGTGCGTGTGATTCCGTCCGCGAGTCGCCACCCGTGCCG
This sequence comes from Conus ventricosus, assembly GCA_018398815.1. Classification (NCBI taxonomy): domain Eukaryota; kingdom Metazoa; phylum Mollusca; class Gastropoda; order Neogastropoda; family Conidae; genus Conus; species Conus ventricosus. The sequence goes on from JAFLJL010016582.1 coordinate 47,573, forward strand.
GTCCGGGTATCGGCAAGGGTCCCCTGGGCGCATGATTGCGGACGCGGCATGATGGGAGAGGGTTTCTCCTTACGCGGTCGAAGTCGACAGGCGTACCTAACCAGTCAGGGACGGGAGATTTAGAACGGAAGGTCCTTTCATGGGAGCCTTGCCCTTGGATTTGGGCTTAGGAAAGAAGCAAAAGAAAAACAGTCGGCAATGACTGCCGATTGTTCATCCGACTGGGACTGACTGTTGGACTTCGATCGCAGACGATCGTGTATCCGCCGGGGGTAGAGGGGAATCGGAATGATGGTCGCGCGTTCCCCTGCACGGAACCCTCTCTACACCGACCGTCGCTCATTGTGTGTGTGAGCGGTTTGTCCCGTGAATCGACCGCGGCCCCTCCGGGGTAGGAGGAGCGACTGCCGAAAAGTGGAGCGCCTCGAGCCGTTAGTGTCCTTCACCATGTTGGGCACTGGTGTGGGGAAAAACACGGAACGCACGATCGCAAAGGGGAGACAAAGAGGTGGATTGAGGGATATTAAAGGGCTCAACCAACCTCGGGAGAGACACTGAAATGTATTAATGCAACGAGATCTCAGTGAGAGATCGAGCAGGTCGATCGTAAGTGAGCGGTTTGGACCGGTCGAACAAAATGGCGGAACGACCGGCGAAGAAATGGAAGCCGAGTGGACGACGTGAAATGTTAGGCGAATCGGGAGCCAAATGGAAGGGAAGGACCGAGATTCGTTGAACAAGGGGCGTTAAAAGCCAAAACTGGGGAGAAAGGGCGAAACCGGCGATGGAGTGCCGACTTTCGAAGATCGAAAGGCGGAATGCGAAGTCGCGAGTGCCGAGACAAAGGCACAAAGGCGAGGAGGCGTGTTAAACAAATGAATTAAAGCACACCAAACCAAAAGCCCACGGTTCAAGAAGAAGGGTGAAGCGCGCAAGCCACAACAAATAAGCAAGAAGCAAACACAAGGCTATCTTAAACAACGGCAAAGAGAAGGCGAGACAGAGCACAGACTTATCTTGCTTGGACGGCAGGCCGAGAGAGAATGACGTTATGGGAGACTTAACATGCTTCTCCCTACGGGGAAGTGGCGTTGGGACCACGTGCTGTCTTATCACTGCATTAGCACACAAAAACTTCGGCCTGCAGAGCAGACTAACTGTCGTGAATGCTATTGTCTGACATGGTACAGTATATGACGCCAAACATGTTTTCTTTGAGTGCCCTTCTGTCTTAGCATTTGGAGAAAGGTAGGAATTATATTCTTATTAATCTTGACGTTCATGTGAAGTTCGACGTCTAAAAAGTGAATTTGGTATTATGACTGGAACATTAGAAAAAAACAACACTTACTAAACTTCATCACATAATATTAATTGGAAAAATGTGTGTGAGCACTAAAAAAAAATGCTTCATGTCCATTTGTACAATATTCGAAGCACATAATAATGTCACTATGTAATAGATTTATATTCAAATGACATCAGTCAATTCCAGATAGTTTAACCATTTTGTGTGGAGATTTATTCAGAGCCTCACCCCTCCCACACTCTGCGGCGCACAAGCACATACTCCAGCTCATTTACACATCCCCGCGTGCGAAAGCACACATTGATGCTTTTGTTGTCTTGCTTTTGGTCTTTCCTCATGACTTACTTGCAGACCCCTTTTTCTCTACAGGATGTCTTTTTAGGGAAGAGGCTACTCGTGAGAAAACTTAAAATTCACTTCCCCCCTCCCCTTCCCCTTCCCCTTTCTTCCCATTCTTTTCTCCCTTTCTCGGGTGTGCACTCCCTGCAACGCCCTTCCCTTTTTCTCTCGCCTTTCGGTTCAAGGACGACTCTGTGGGGATGTACGGATCATCTTCTGGAAGGGGGGGGGGGGGGGGGTTAGGTGAAATCTAACCTCATTGGTATCAACTGCGCGCACCACCACACACACACACACACACACACACAACACACACACACACACACACACACACACACACACACACACACACACACACACACACACACACACACGCACGCACGCACGCACGCACGCACGCACGCACGCACGCACACACACACACACACACACACACACACCACAAAGACATCTACATTTGTAGCTGTCCTATATTGTATAATGCAGAACACACTTGTGGTGTTATTAAATCTACAACCATATGTGCTCTACGTTGTATTGTATCATATGATACCGTATTATGCTGTGATGTATTTGGTTTTGGCTGCACTGTATTGTTCGTACTAATTGTATTGTATTGCATAGTACTAGTTCTATTGTCTTGTATCAGCCTTGATCAAGCCCTCAATGCTCGGTCAATAATCAACTTGACTTGATCGTATTGTTGTACAGTGCTCTTATTTACAACATGGTTTTCCCTGTGGTCTGCAGTGCTCTATAGTTTTCACAGATGTTTCATGTGCTTTGCATTGCTCTATAGTTGTAACAATTGTCTATGAGATTTGCAAACTGTATTGTTAAAACAGTCAGTCTGGACACGATTTGCGTTGCTCTGTAGTTCTCGGTAAATTTGCAACTCTATAGTTACGACAGTTTTCTGTGTGATTTGCATTGCCCTATAATTATGACAGCTAGCATGTGCAGGTAAGGGTAATTGTTGGCAGGGGAAGGCAAGGGGTAATTGTTATGCGAAGACAAGATAATTGTTGCTGTGTAAAGACGAGGATGATTGTTGCTGTGCTGATGTGGAAAGAGAAGGGTGATTGGTGCTGTGTAAAAACGAGGATGATTGTTGCTGTGCTGATATGTAAAGATAAATGTGATTGTTGATGTGTAAAGACAAAGAAAACACCATAATTAGTGCTAAAAGTGGATTTACACATCATCACAAATTTTAGCTCAACAAATTTTTTTCTTGGGCATGACTTATTGTCCGATGCTTCAAACCATTTTTTGCTCGCATTTAGGCCCAGTGTTCTAGTTTGAAGTTTTGTTGAATGTATTGTATTATGCAATTTATCTGTGACAATCATCAAATACGTTTTCCATCTCCAAATCATTTTTAACAAGAGGGAAAATATTCGTGTTTGTCGTTTCCATCCATGCTGGAATGTCAGCTTGTGTCTATAAGAACAAATTAAACGATCCTTGAGTTCAGAAATAAGTTGTGTATTATTGCCTACTCCCTGACAAAGCCAAACAGTACCAAAACCATTTTCGGTGCGTGGTCGTGGTGTAATGTGAATGGAGAGCTGAGAATGTACACTTGTGCTGTACATGTGGCTGATGGATTCACAGACGAGCAGATTGTCCGCTGGCACAAATAAGTCAGGCTTATGTTTCAAAAGAGAACACTGGACATGTCCTTGCAGTTGAAAGCCAAATGTCGAGACTTCCTGTAGAGAAATGCGCGATCTACAGCTTCAAAAGAACATCATTAATTAAGAGACTCAGGCTGTGCCACAGATAATATGAGACTTCCTGTGTTTTAGATGAACAGTACAACAGCACTGCACAACAATACTGCATGTTGGTGGCATGCAGAATCACTTACCATGGCAAAAATACATTATTTCTGGTCCCTGTTTTAGCGGTGAAATATGTGCATGTGTCTTGGATTCCATAGTGACAGACCTAGTCCTTGGAAACATGCCTGGTGTATTATTCACAGATGGTGGAAATCGTGGTTCCCAGACAAAACGAGCGAGTAACCCACTAAACCCCTTCCTGTCCCAGCCTGAGTCACGTTCATTTTATGCTAGATCAGAAGTGTCTGTCTTGCATAAACTGCACAATTATACATCTACTTCAACGTATTAGATTATCACAACAAATACAACTGCCTTATACACAGCGCACTCACGTGCAAGAAGAAAAGTAAAAATCACAGCATATTCGATGTTTTTGACTGCGTAAAAAACACTACAATGAATTGACAATGTGATGCAGCTTGCCATTGTTCTTGTCCCTACATCGACGATTAGTTCTGATGTAGAAACAAGGAATAACTCAATATTCCTGCAAAACCATAACATTAGTACGTCTTCAGCTTTCTGATGTCCCGACATTTGTCTTGTGTTAAAGGAAATAAACATGTCCAACAGATTTTCCTGTATTTGCTTGAAAAGGGTGGAAAGCCAAAGGAGGAGAAGAGGAAGATGTAGACTATGGTGGGGTGGGGGTGAAGCAGCAAGAAGAGGAATTGGAGGTAAAAATGAGAGGGAGAGACGGTTCAAACTCACTTTAAATGAGAAAAGCCTTCATATAACTGTATGAACTGGGGATGCGCATTGACATCTGAAGTGCAGAAAACGGCAATATAAAGGAAAATAAAATGAACTAAATTCTAATAGAGTAAATAGATGTTAATGTTTAACATGAAAACCATGTAGAAGAAAGTAAGTTTCTGATTTTGATTAGTATTGCCACTATCATTATCAGTATTATTATAACTATTTATAGATATCTATCATTTTGCTCTTTCCCATTTTTTGTATCATCATTATCATTAGCAGCAGCAGAGCACCAGCAGTAGCGGCGGCGGCAGCAGCAGTAGCAGCACCAGCAGCAGCGCGGCAGCAGCAGCAGTAGCAGCAGCAGCAGCAACAGCATCCTCATCATCATCATTACAAGCAGTAGTAGCAGCAGAAGTTGTAGTTGTAGTAGTAGTAGCATCAGAACCACTAGTAGTAGAAGTACTACTACTACTACTACTACTACTACCACTACTACTACTACTACTACTATACTACTACTACTACTACTATACTACTACTGCTGCAAGTGCTGCAATTACTACTACTACTACTACTACTACTACTTACTAAATAACTTACTACTACTACTACTACTACTACTACACTACTACTACTACTAAATTACTACAAGTGCTGCATTACTACTTCACTACTATATACTTTGCTACCACTACTACTGCTACTACTACTACTACTACTATACTACTACTACTACTAACTACTACTACTACTACTACTACTACCATTATGACGACGGTGACGACGACAATGACGACTTATTATTATTATTTTATTATTATTATTATTATTATTATTATTATTATTATTATTATTATTATTATTATTATATTATTATTTATTATTATTATCCACTCACGCCGTATTTTCACCCCCATCGAAGAGATAACGGACTGTTTGTCTGTCCTTTGTTTCAATTGTTTTACTTGTGTTTGTCCTGTCTGACGGAAACCCAGTAGGTAGAAGTGCGTTGTGTCTGTTTCGAAATGTGTTTGTTTCCTCTATTTGGCGGCTCAGAGATTCCATTGTTGTTTTTAAGTTTCAGTTTCTGCCTGCAGTCACCCCTCTACGAACCTATTTATGGGAATAAAATGTACTGTGCTGCAAGGTTTTCTGTGCAATAAAACCTATTTATGGGAAGAAAATGTACTGTAGCTGCAAGGTTTCTGTGCAAATAACCTATTTATGGGAGAAAATGTACTGTTGCGGCAAGGTTTCTGTGCAATAAACCTATTTATGGGAAGAAAAATGTACTGTAGCTGCAAGGTTTCTGCTGCAATAAACCTATTTATGGGAAGAAAATGTACTGTTGCTGCAAGGTTTCTGTGCAATAAACCTATTTATGGGAAGAAAATGTTACGTAGTCTGCAAGGTTTCTGTGCAATAAACCTATTTATGGAAGAAAATGTACTGTTGCTGCAAGGTTTCTGTGCAATTAACCTATTTATGGGAAGAAAATGTACTGTAGCTGCAAGGTTTCTGTGCAATAAACCTATTTATGGAAGAAAATGTACTGTTGCTGCAATGTTTCTGTGCAATAAACCTATTTTATGGGAAGAAAATGTACTGTAGCTGCAAGGTTTTTTGTGCAATAAACCTATTTATGGAAGAAAATGTACTGTTGCTGCAGGTGTCTGTGCAATAAACCTATTTATAGGAAGAAAATGTACTGTTGCTGCAAGGTTTCTGTGCAATAACCTATTTTTGGGAAAAAGTATGTTGCTGCAAGGTTTCTGTGCAATAAACCTATTTATGGAAGAAAATGTACTGTTGCTGCAATGTTTCTGTGCAATAAACCTATTTATGGGAAGAAAATGTACTGTTGCTGCAATGTTTTCTGTGCAATAAACCTATTTATGGAAGAACATGTACTGTTGCTGCAAGGTTTCTGTGCAATAACCTATTTATGGGAAGAAAATGTACTGTTGCTGCAAGGTTTCTGTGCAATAAACCTATTTATGTGAAGAAAATGTACTGTTGCTGCAAGGTTTCTGTGCAATAAACCTATTTATGGGAAGAACATGTACTGTTGCTGCAAGCTTTCTGTGCAATAAACCTATTTATGGGAAGAACATGTACTGTTGCTGCAAGGTTTCTGTGCAATAAACCTATTTATGGGAAGAAAATGTACTGTTGCTGCAAGGTTTCTGTGCAATAAACTATTTATGGGAAAGAAAATGTACTGTTGCTGCAAGGTTTCTGTGCAATAAACCCATTTATGGGAAGAAAATGTACTGTTGCTGCAATGTTTCTGTGCAATAAACCTATTTATGGAAGAACATGTACTGTTGCTGCAAGGTTTCTGTGCAATAAACCTATTTATGGAAGAACATGTCCCAGACACAAGGGTCCTAGTTCCACTAGGTTTAGCCAGCTCAGCTTGTTGTCGTAGATATCCTAGGCTATGGAACCCATCTAGGGTTGGCACTGTTTCCAAAGGCCCTTGGTATTTGGGAAAAAA
>JAFLJL010016582.1:61994-93973 GCA_018398815.1 Conus ventricosus
CAAACAGGAGTAAATACAACTCCCCATTTCTATCACGTCAACAATATCTCTGCAATAGAACATTTGTTGTCATCTCGACTTTCATCTTATACAGCATGATTTAGTTGATGAATATTATGCAACATTTCCAGTGTGAAAACGAAGCCTTGTTTCTTTGTTGCACATAAGCGACATTCCATAGTTGTGGTGGACGTCAAAGTCAAATACTCTCTTCCAAAAACCTACCACACAAGGCTGACTATATCTATTATCTAGATGTTTTCGAAATTCTCTAACGGTTGACAAACGTTTGCCACAAAACACAGGAGAGTTAGGTGAGTGAGTTAGGTGACTATTATCAGATAACTGTAGATCCAAATAACGCTGAACACGTATAAAACTGTTCATAGCATTGCAAACAACATTATATTCTAAGATACGACAGGATGAATTTCCCACAATATCGATTATTTCATTAAAAGTTTTCAGCGCATAGTTGTTTGTCAACATATCGCCTATGCTTGGTATGTTTTCATTAATCCAGTGTTAAAAAAGAAAGAAGAAGAAAAGAAAAAAAAAGACGTTTACTTGATACTTTGTTCCAAATCACATGAACGCAGGCAACTCTAAATGGTTGTTGCTATTTAACCAAGAACGTAAAACCAAGTTCCTAAAATGTGATTTGATATGTTCTTCTTCTTTCTTCTTCTTCGTTCGCTCAGACAGGAACCCCAGATGCACCGATGAAGGCTGCCGTCCGGCGGAGGTCCTCCAGAGATCCGTAGAGTTTCTCCCTCATCGGTTGGTCAGCAGGCCAGGTCTCTGCTCTCAGGTCATGTGAGTTGGACAGTCTTGTAGGAAGTGTTCCACTGTCATTGGGCTGTACCGCAGGGCACACTGCAGATTCGCCAATGCGGAACCTTGTGAACATGTGATGGTGTAGCCTGGAGTGGCCCGTCCTCAGCCTCACAATGTTCACTTGGTCTGGTCTGGGTAGGAGGTGGTAGGGATCTGTCTGTTATAATCTGATGTAGCTGAAGCCATCTTTTCCTCTGCTTCTCCTGATGATCGTCTTGGCCTCTTCATAGGAGATTTCCTGTTCCTCTTGTGGCTGCTGTCCTCCTTCCTTCGCCAGTCGGTCTGCTTCCTCATTGCCTGCTATGTTGCAGTGTGAGGGTATCCACTGAATGACAGTTAGTTCAGATATGTTCAAATCCCTCGAATTCTGTACTTTTTTACTGTTGCATAAAAACATACACACTTTTCTCCAAATGCAGAAAATATGTTTCTGGCTACTAGCCACCATTTAGTTTTATTTGTGGTGTATCTGTGTCGTTGTTTGAGCTTAGTTTGACAGCCCATTGTAGCAAGCATGCAGTTTGAAATTCTGTTAAATCTATCATTTTAATTCCTCCTTTTTCGTTTGGGTACACAATACAATTCTTTTAACTTTTTCAAATACTTTTTTGTTGCAGTCTTTTTTTCCTCCACAAATATATATAATATATATATATATATAATATATATATATATATATATATATATATATATATATATATATATATATAATATATATATATATTTTGTTGTTGGCATCCGTTAGTCTCGGAGACGATGGATTTGCGCCCTTTTCAAATGTTTCCGTTGGTCATACAGCATCTGCTGTGGCTGTATAGACCCACACGGGAGTGGCAGTCTCTGCTGCATTTGATGCACTTGAAGGCCGAGTCAGCTGCTGGCAGCAGCTGCTTGTTCTTCTCTGTGCACGCTTTGCGTCGGCAAGCTTCCGGAGCTTCTCTTGCCAGCTTCCAGCCCAGTGTTCACAGTGTGTCTCCAGCTGGATCTGTCCTGAGCGAGCTCTTCCCAGTGTTGGTGTCGATGTCGAGAGCCTTCAGGTCGCGCTTGCAAACATCCTTGAAGCGGAGTTGTTGGTCTTCCAGTTGTTCTCTTGCCAGAGGCAAGCTCTGCGTACAGAATGTCTTTGGGGATCCTGCCGTCGTCCATTCGACGCATATGACCAAGCCACTGAGGCGACGCTGACGGAGAAGAGTGGTCATGCTGGAATCTTTGCACGCTCAAGCACATCGTTGTTTGTCATGCGATCACTCCATGTGATCCCAAGTATGCGCCGGAGACAGCGCATGTGGAAGGCACTCAGCCTCTTCTCTTGTGAGGCATACGGGCCGGGATTCCTGGCAAAACAGAAGTGTTTACACACAGCCGATACACGCAATTTTTGGTGTTAAATGTAACACTTTTTTTCCACACTCCTGAGATAGTCTGCCAGGGTGGTAGGGGCCTTGCCAACTTCTTTTGATCTCTGATCCAAGAGGGGTTGTGGGTGAGGTGGAACCGAGGTAGGGAAAACTGGCTAAGGGCCCTAATTCAGGTTGTTGATGGGTGGGGGGGTTTTTTCAGCATCCTGACCCACACTCTCTTTTTTCACTTATTGTCGGGCCAAACTCACACAACCTTTGCAAAGCATCCCAACTCTGAAACCGCTTCGTGTGGGGCCAAGCAGCGTCACGCAAACAGAAAAGTCCTGAGGGCACTCCCCTTTTTTTGCTCTTTGCCTCAGCCGACCATTTGAAAATCGGCCACTGACGGGTGTGAAGGAGACACCCTCATTGATTCCCAAAGGCTGCTTACGGAAACACGAAGAAAGCCAAAGGGGGGTGGGCGAGACACACCCCTTTTTACTCCACTGCTATTTTTGAAGGCATCTGATTCGACCGTCGACGCCTGTCCCTTTCATGCGTCGGAAAGACTACCACTCAAAGTCTTGGTGGGCACCTTTTTTCGCTAGGACGTTAAAGAGTCCACTCGCTACAAATCAAATGCCTTGTCGGGTCGAGAAGGCCAAAAAGGGGGGTGTGCTGCTCTCTACATTTCTCTTGCACTTCGGGAAAAGACCAGTCGATGGTTGATCTCTCCGAGGGGAACCCCACTGCGACTCGGGGTACATCTGTCACGAGCTTCGCACCTTTTCAGACGACTTTTGCAAATACTTTCCCCACAATGCCAAGAGAATTCTCGTATTATTCAGTCCTTTTTCGCCTTTGTTCTTGTAAAAATTTGACAATAGGGGCAAATATTTGAAAATAATATATATATATAAATAAATAAAATATAAATATATATTATTATAAAATAAAATATATAATATATAAACCATAAAAAAACTGCACACACCAACCACACACTCTTCATGTTTTTTATATATAAAAAGAAGCTTTCGCCCTTTATTTGGGCGCCCAACAATAAAACAATTTAAAACATCTCGGGTTTTAAAAAAAGAGACAACACTGAATTTTTTAACACTGAGATTTTTTAAACTTCTTTTTTAGACGACGAAGCCTAAAAAAAGCAAAGCTTCTTTTTATATATAAAAAACAGAAGATGGTTTTTGTGTCCGCATTTTTTTTTGTCTTTGCGGGCCATTCGGACAGCAGTGCCCCACAAAAACACTAGGGGTTTCCCCTACCCGGGGTTTTTTACCTTCATTTTTAATAATGGTCTTAAGAGATTTTTTTTTTAAAATTTTACTTTGAAAAAAATGACTTTTTTGCTCTTCTGTTTTCTTTGCTTTTTAGGGGGGCACCTTTGTTGGTTTTTTGAAAACTCAACAAACAACTACGGTACTCACACCACCTTTTTTCGGGGGATTGCTTCTTCTTAAAACGAAAAGGCAGAGGAGAAATTACCACTTTCCGCGGTCACTGAGAAAACCCCCAAAATTTCAAAATATGGGTAAAAACCGGGATTATATTAGTGAGTTTCCTTCCCTTTTGAGGGTTCTCCCCTTGGGAGCTAAAATTTTTGCTGAGTTCATTGCGAGAACATTTTTTTTTCTCCCCCCATTCACCCACTCAAGCATAACTTTTAGTTAGGCAGAATCACTCCCCCTGCAAAGAATGCTTATCTCCCCCTATTTTTTCAATCTAAACAAAGAAAGCTTTGTTTTAAAATTTCAAAATTCTTGCAGTCATTGCAACACCAAGCGTCGTAATTTTGCTGGAACGTGCTCGGTATTTAAACCTTGGAATTTATTTTTTGTTGTTTTATCCCTTGCATTCTTTTCCAAAACGGCCCTCACCCTTTGGGTTTCTAAAAGGATTTTTTTTTTTTTTTCTCTTTTCACAAGTAAAATGTGCTTTTTTTGCTCTTTCATGATTTTTTTTTGCTTCTTAGGGCCCCTTTTGGTTGGGTTTTTTGAAAACTCAACAACATACTACGGTACTGCACACCACCTTTTTCGGGGATTGCATTCTTTTTTAAAACTGAAAAGCAAGGAGCAAATTTCCCCTTTTTCCGCGGTCCTGGGGAGAAACCCCCAAAGTTTCAAAAATATGGGTAATGACCGGGATTTAAATGTTGTGATTTTCCTTTCCCCTTTTGGAGGTGCCCCCCCTTTGGGAGACTATAATTTTCTGGGGTTTTCATTGCGAAAGCTTTTTTTTTTTTTTCTCCTCCCCATTCCCCCTAAACTATACTTTTAGTTGGCAAATCATCAACCCCTGCAGAATGAATGCTTATTCCCCCTATTTCTTAAATCTAAGACTAAGAGCAAGCTTTGTTTTTAATTCAATATTTCTTGCAGTCATTGAAACACCAAAGCGCTCTGTAAGTTCGGAACGGTGCTCGTACTTATCCTTGGAATTTATTTGTTATATATTTAAATATAATAATATTATATAATATATAATATAAAATTATATAAAAAATATATATAATAATAAATTTAAAAAAAGCCTAAAATGACGGGACCCACACCTATATAACATGGGCGGTGGCAAACCCAAAAAAACCATCCTACGGGAGCCCACAGCTATAAACATGGGCGGGGGGCAAACCAAAAACCATCCTGATGACCGAAAACACCCAAAAACAAATTTGTAGATTTTTTAACTTTCCCTTTTAAAATCATAACATATTAAAATATAATATATATATATATATAATATATATAATAAAAATTTTAAATATATATATAATATATATATATAATTCACAAACAATTAAAAAGCCCTTTAAAAATCCAAAGAGCTAACCCTCGGGAGCAACATCTTTAAAAATTTTCAAAAATGAATGCTAAAATAAACAAGCTTGTTTCGAGCCTTTTGCCTCTTGCTCCTTCAAAAGAGAGCAAAAGGCAAGAGGCTCGAAACAAGTTTTTGATTTTACACTTTATTTTTAAAAAATTTTTATATATAAATATTAAAAAATAAATATAAATTAAAAAATATTATATAAAAATTGAATATAAACAAAGCTTGCTCTTATGCTTTGATTGAAGAAATAGGGGAGATACGCATTTAACCTGCGTGGCAATATTCTGCCTAACTAACATATGTGCTTGAGGGGTGGATGGGGAAAAAAAAATAAATGCTTCCAAAGAGCCCTTACAAACTTATATTCCCCAGGGGAAGACACCTCCATAGGGGGAAAATCATAACATTAACACCTGGCAAAAACCGATATTCGAAAATTGGGGGTTTTTTCCTCGTGACCGCGGAAAGTGGGGAAATTTACTCCTCTGCCTTTCATTTTAAGAAAAATCAACCCCGAAAAACTGGGGGCAAACTGAGTATTTTGTTATTTTCAAAAAAACAACCAAAGGGCCATCAAGAAACAAAAAAAAATTAATCAGAAAGAGCAAAAAAAAGCTACTTTCTGTGAAAAGTAAAAAATAAAAAATATCCTTAAACACAAGTGTGAGGGGCCCTTTTTTGGGAAAGAATCCGCAAGGGACAAAAAACAACAAACTAAAAAATTCCAAGGTAGAACCCACACCGCCAGCAACTTACGAGCACTTTGGGTTGCAATACTGCAAAAAATATTGATTTAAACAAAGCTTTCCTTATTCTAGATTGAAAAATAGGGGGAGAACCATTCATACTTCAGGGCAATGATTTTTGCTAACAAAAGGTCTTGATGGGTGGATGGGGGGAAAAAAAAAAAAAATGCTTCTCAAAAAGACCCTTTACAAGCTTTAATTTTTCCCAGGGGAGAACACCCCAATAAGGGAAAAATCACTAACATAAAAAACTCCCATATACCGATATTTCGAACTTGGGGGTTTCTCCTAGTGACCCGGAAAATGAAATTTGACTCCTCTGCCTTTATTTTTAAGAAGAATGTAAATTGCTGGAACGGGGGCCGGAAAATATCCTTGGAATTTATTAGTTTGTTGTATATTTATTATTAATATATAAATTTTAAAATAAAATAATATATAAATATATAAAATTAAATATATATAAAATAATTAATATATAAAAATATATATGGGAATCTTTTCACTTTATTAAATTTTATCTGGGACCACTATTACTTCAAAGTAACCCCCTGTGAGATCAAAAAAGTTTTTACAATACTCACCCTTTTCCCCTAACCCCCAAAAGTCTTTTTCCCCCAATTGGCAAGAACGCCTACATTTTTTCAAAACTACCCCCCAGTCCTCCTTTTGTTCGATCAAAACTATTGCTGAAATACCACCCAAAACTTATTTTATTTTTAAACAAAACCCGAAGATTGGTCCCTGTTTTTTTTACTTCCCCTCACAGGGGTCAATTTATTTCTGTTTACGTCAGACATGATATTAAGAAAACCTGTCAAACATTCAAGGGTAATCCAAAAACACTTCAGATTTATTTTCCGTTTGCAACCTGATTAAAGGAAAACCTTCAAATATTTCAAGGGGAATCACACTCCTTCAGATTTATTCTTTTCGTCAACCTATAAAAAAAAGGGAAAAACCTTTAAATATTTTTTGGGGTAATCACACATCCCAGATTTATTTTTGTTTACGCAACCCGATATAAAGGGAAAAATTTCAAACATTCAAGGCTAATCCACATACTTTAGATTTTTTTTCTGTTTACTGTCAGACCTGATATAAAGGAAAACCTGTCAAATATTTCAAGTGCTAATCGCATATCGTTTTCATCAGCTAAAAACAATGTGATGTCATCAGCGTGCAAGGCTGTTAATAATGTACAAATATCGTCAGCTTTACCTCTACACCTTAACCTTAATCTAAGAAGATTGCCGTAATTTGATTGCCAACAGTTCAAGGGCTATAACAAAGGCTAATGGAGAAAATGGGCAACCTTGCCTGATTCCCGATTCCGCATCAAAAAGCTCTGAAATCCATCCACAGTAGTTCATACTGCTTACAGAGTTGGTTGTCAATATTGATACCCAATTAATGAAGCGCTCCCCAAAACCATACAAATCAAATAAATTTAACATGAATTCTTTGGAAATACAATCAGAAGCATGAAAATAATCGATAGTTAATAGTAGGTCTGGTCTATTGTCTTGACGCAGCTGATCTGTGACATCATCAATCAAACGAAGTAATGTAGATACTCGTCGTCCTTTTATATATCCAACTTGATCATCGTATATCAGATTATCTATGACACTATTTATCTTTTCTTACATAAATTCTTAAAATAACCCCTCTGTGCAGCTAGAATGTTTTTCTGTCCCGTAACCTCAACCCCATCTGCATGATTTATATACTTTCTATAAGTTTCGAGTAATCACGGGCTTTCTCTAAACCAAGAAAAAAATTTAGTGTTCTTTTCGCCCTGCTCTGTCCACTGTGCACGGGCACGTACCTGTGCCGCACGGGTTTGTTTCTTTCTTCTAATTCTAACTGAAGTTTCACGTGCTCTCTTGCAGTGTTTCACTGCAATCTGGGTCAATGCTGAGAGCAGTATCTAACGTGTTCAAATCAGCGTAAATGTGTGCTATTTTATTTCTAGTTGACAATGCTTTCTCTTTTGAAATCTTGATGGTACATTCTTTGATTTTAACTTTTAATAATTCCCAAGTTACCTGATTGTCTTCTTCAGGGTCCTTTTCAAAATCGTCTAAAAAAGTTGTTCAAATACTTAACATAATTTATATCAGAAAGTAACGAGCTATTAAATTAACAGACATGAAGCATCCTCTGTGATCGGAGAAAGACGCACTCTGAATAGTACTTTGCACTACTTTTTCAAAGATGGATGAGTTGGTCAACATGTAGTCTATTCTTCTAGCAATAAATGGGTTTCTTCTTGACCAGCTAAATTCCTTCTCTTCATTATGAAATAATCTCCATGTGTCGTGTAAATCACATTCACTAAGCATCCTATTGAATCTGTACAGTATGCTGATCATGATATTCACCACTCATTACATTATACTCATTATCTAAGACAGCGTTAAAATCACCACAAACGGCAATATTACTGACATTTACATATTTAATATCATCCTCTAGTTTATAAAAAACAACAACATGTTTTTCTCGTAAAATATTAGGGGCATAAACATTAACCACAATCAACTGCTTGTCCCCTAAAATCACTTTCAAGGCCAAAATTCTTTCTGATGCATACACAAGCTTAGTCTCCACAGGCAAGCCTTTTTAAATTAATATAACCAACCCACCGCTGTGTGTACTTTTGTCAGAGAAAGTCAGCTTCCCACCCCATTCTTTTTGCCATTTTTCATTCACATTTTCAGTGATGTATGTTTCTTGTAAACAGATCACGTCATACCCACTATTTTCAAAAACTTATAAACACATATTCTTTTGTTATTATATCTTATCCCTCTCACATTCAAAGAAAAAACATTAAGAGAAGATAAAGCCATTTTAGGGAGGTAATCAAAGGAAAGTCCACAAGATGCGCCGAAAACCGTTCAAACATCCATCAACCATGCCCATCCCTTGTCACTGTCTGTCTGTGACTGAACGAGCAGTGGAAAGCTTGGCAGTGTTTCACGTTTGTCCCAAAGATTAGGGAATCCCTTTCTGTTGAACGCGGTCGTTTCGGAGTTTGCGATCGAGAACGTGTTGCAAAATCCAGTTTAGACTGACGTGTCAAAACCGGATCTTTTCCATTATCCACGTCTTTTCCCTTATTTTCCCTTCCCTCCTTCTTGGATGGTCTATCACTCTCTTCTTTTTTCCCTGTTCCGAATAACGGACAGAATTAAGGTCTGACTGACAATCCTCCACCACATCAGTCTTTCCTTCTTTCTCACTTTTTTCTGACCTGTCTCTTTCTCGTTGTCAGTCGCATCACAGTCAGTGTCATTGTGAGAGAGGGGTGAGTCAGTGTCAGATGTGTGTCCAAACCTTGTAGCCGGTGGCAGAGGGTCCCAAATGGACATCACTGTCGGTTCCTTACTCGCTTTCGGAATCTCACAGACGGGATCCCCTTGCCGATGACCGGGTAGGCGACAGGCATGACACCACCAAGTGACAAACCATCAATTAGCAACCTACTGCGTGCAGCCCTCGTTGATGGGTAAAAGTCTCCACAGTCCTCGAATTTCTTGGGCACCCACCATACTTTCTCTACCACTGATTCTTTCAGTGGCTAAACAAATGTCGAGCGCTTGAAAAGATCGCTCGTGTTCATTTTCAAAAGAGAGTGGTAAGTCCCTACTCAACAAGAACACGGGTTCAACGTGAGAGTCCACCATTTTGAAAATACAAGATTCAATGTTGAAAAAGAAAATGCATACAAATACCACAAAAATAGCGAAAATCCGTCCAGCCAAGACACACAGAAACTCAGCAAACCTTTATCACCTAAAACTATCACACAGAAACACATCCAACAGAAGCAGCGCAGATATGTATGTGTAATTACGTAATTATGTATTTTGCATGGCTTATGGTCCAAGACAATAGATTACTGAGTGCACGGAGTGAGTGCGTGCGTGAGTGAGTGAGATGATGAGTGAGTGTGTGTGGTGTGTGTGTGTGTGTGTGTTGTGTGTGTGTGTGTGTGTGTGTGTGGTGTGTGTGTGTGTGTGTGTGGTGCGTGTGTGCGTGCGTGCGTGCGTGCTTGCGTGCATGCATACGTATGGCTTGTGTGCATCCGTGCGTGGGCGCACATGCATGTGTGTGTGTGTGTGTGTGTGTGTGTGGTGTTGTGGTGGTGTGTGTGTGGGTGTTGATGCCTGCGCGAGCACGTGTGTGCATGCGTACATGCTTATGTGTGTGATTGGTATGTGTCCATGTGGGCGTGGGTGTTTTGCCCACTGCTGATTGAAATTCGTGTTAAATAGATCTAGTTGCAAAGCGAACGACTGCAGGGGAAATCTAAACAATCTTAAATAAATGTTAGCGAACCGCCCGAGAACGTGGACAAACGAGTCACAGACAAACCAACGCGTTTCGACCTCTTCGGGTCTTCGTCAGGTGATATATATAACGAATAAACAACGTATGTGCTTGTGTGCATCCGTGCGTGGGCGCACATGCTGTGTGTGTGGTGTTGTGTGTGTTGGTGTGTGTGTGTGTGTGTGTGTGCCTGCGCGAGCACGTGTGTGTGCATGCGTACATGCGTTATGTGTGTGATTGTGTATGTGTCCATGTGGGCGTGGGTGTGTTTTGCCACTGCTGATTGAAATTCGTGTTAAATAGATCTAGTATTGCAAAGCGGGTCGACTGCGGCGAAATCTAAACAAATCTTAAATAAAGTTAGCGAACCGCCCAGAGAACGTGGACAAACGAGTCCAAGACAAAACACAACGCGTTACGACCTCTTCGGTCTTCGTCAGGTGATAATAAACGAATTAAAACAACGTATGTGCTTGTGTGCATCCGTGCGTGGGCGCACATCATTGTGTGTGTGTTGGGTGTGTGTGTGTGTGTGTGTGTGTGTGTGTGTGTGTGTGTGTGGTGTTGCCTGCGCGAGCATGCGTGGCATGCGTACATGCGTATGTTGTGATTGTGTATGTGTCCATGTGGCGTGGGTGTGTTTTGCCCACGCTGATTGAAATTCGTGTTAAATAGATCTAGTTGCAAAGCGAGACGACTGCAGGCGGAAATCTAAACAAATCTTAAATAAATGTTAGCGAACCGCCCAGAGAACGTGGACAAACGAGTCACAAGACAAAACACAACGCGTTTCGACCTCTTCGGTCTTCGTCAGTGATATATAAACGAATAAAACAACGAAAATTCACTTAGATTTGATCGCTTCAGATCGCTTTGGGTTCAGCGAAAGGAAGATGGAGAGAATGTAAATATCTATGTTCAAGCTCACCCATCTTATTTTGCACGAATACCCCCCTTTTCACATACAAATCACGTCCTTCTCATGTCAGTTTTGGCCAAAATTAACACCTGTTTTCTAAACAAAATTAACACACAAAAACCTCTAAAAATCGACGTAATTAGTACTTCAAAATGGGGGGTGGGGGTTTCCGTGCAAAATAGGATTTGGTGATCATGAACAAAGATATTTACATTCTCTCCAGGGACATAAAATCATTACAAAAAAGTGCAAAACTCTTCGCATCTGGCCACATTACTGATCACCCCTGGGTCTAACTTGAGACCCTATGGCGCCCTAGGGCCCCAAGCCAGATCCAGAGGATCACAGATAATGTGGCCAGATGCCAGGAGTTTTGGGTATATGCCTCTAATAGTGGTATTTCCTATACTTGGTTGCTTGCTTTCAGTTTGTCTAATTTGGGGCAATTCTCTCACCCCCTTTTCAGTGACTCTTCCTAGACACACAAACACACACAAACACACAAACATTGTGGTTTCGGGCGTTTATAGCCATGCCATGACCACATGGGGTTTGCGGGCGTTTATAGCCGTGCCAGTGACCCAGACAAACGAAACACAAAATGGGAAGAGTCACTAGAGGGCAGAGAAGAGGGCCAAATTTAGACTTTCAAAAACCGCGCAAACAAGTACAAAACCACTGCAGGCATATTCCCAACTTTACACTTTTAGGATTAATATATATACTGTGCAAACTGAAAGCTTCATAATTCTATGGTGTTTATGCATAAGTGCGACTGTTATTAAAATTGTTTTTTTATCAAGCAGAATAGTTTTAAAAGGTTAAACAACAACTGTGCTTTAAAGTACTTTTTAGTAGCTACTTTGTACAATATTCATATTAAAAGCTTTAGCAAATTAAACACAAAATCACAACTTTTAATAAACAATTCTCTCTCACTGATCTATAAATAGATAATTTATTCAGGGGAAGACAATTACATTTTATGCATAATTAAAGGGAGATAAATCACTTTCATTATCATTGTTTTTCTTATTTTTGATTGTTAATGATTACTCTGTGCGTGTGTGAACAAGGAAGGTAGAAATCAATACTCTACAAACTGTTGTCAGAGAGTGGAAAAACCCAGAGCTCAAAATAGCCCTCAGCTGCCAAACGATCAATAGGGAGCGCGCTGCAGTGTATGTGTTCCAGGCCCATGCTGCAAGTGAATGAGAGAGAGGGAGAGAGGGGGAGGGGGCAGGGAGGGAGGAGGGAGGATGAGAGGCAGAGACAGACAGACAGATAGAGAGAGAGATGAGGAGAGAGAGAGACGCCGCGGCTTACTTAATTTTTATAATTTATGATTTTTTTTAGTTTAAAAAATGAAGCCCGAAGTAGCTACAGAGCTTATTAATATACTTTACGAGTTGGATTGGGAGGATGATAAAGATCAGTTAAAGAGCAGGTTTGAAGAATTAATTACTGATCTTTTTGAGCGTATAAATATACGAGAAAGCGTAAAGCAGGCCATCAGTAAAATACCAGATTCTTGGCCTTAACCGGTTGTAAAGTTTTTTTGCCATTTTAGTTGATAATATGGCTTCTGAAGATGTTAATCTGACTGTTTCTACTGACTCTGAAGAGTAGCTATTCGCTTTAATGAAGATCAGTTTTACGATTAGAAAAGACTATGAATAACAGCTGAATTTACAATTTTTTAAAATTTATTTATAATTAACAATGCTGCCGAAATCAGTGAATCTGATTAAAAGAATGTATTGAACTATTTGACGAAACAATGAAGTATTAAACATTGATTTTAGTGAATTGTTTGAGAAGAATCTAAACAATAATAATAAAAGATCATATGAACTATTTAACGAAGCATCAAGTGATGAACAATGACTGTATGATTATCAAAAAAAGCTTTCATCCACTTATACCGAAGGTTTTTGTACATCAGGAAGAAAGAACAAGATGTATATGTATATGTTTGATGATCTCACTGTGAAAATGTCTGCATCTTTGCCAGAAGGCAATTGTACTTTTATATACTGGCTATTGCAACCGATTGTTTTGATTATGTATTTTTGGGAAGCTTTTTTTTGGGAAGCTGTTTTCGGGGAAGCTGTTTTTTGGGAAGCTTTTTTTCGAGAAAGAAGCGGGGGAGGGAAGGGACGACTATTTTCACTAAAGTTCCTTTTTATTGAAACAAACCATTTGTTGCAAGAGTTGATTGTCATATAAATGTGTACATATAATATCAACGTTCCCGCGCCTGTCTGTCTACCGGTCCATCAGCCTTGTCTGTGGCTACGTTGATGTAATAAATACTATATTTCCAGTGTCAGAAAACCTTAGTGTAACGTTGCCAAACATTTTTTTTGTTTGTTTGTTTTGTTTTATTTTTGTTTGAATTAGTATTTTCCATGTTAACTGGTGCATTATACCAAAACCATCTCTCTCTCTCTCTCTCCTCTCTCTCGCGCACTCATCTCTCTCTCTCTCTCCCTCTCTCTCTCTCTCAGGTCTCTCTCTCTCTCTCTCTCTCTCTCTACTGAGCGTGAATGTTGAAATCTGTGTTTTTTCCAGTGTCATCAGAGGGGTGTTTCATGATTGGGAAATAGTTAAGATTACAGATCTGTAATTTTAATTAGAGTTTTTCATTTCCTTTTTATGATAAGAGTGGGGGAGGTGTTGAAGAGCGGAACAGCTATGTTATTATGATAAATTTGTTAGGTGTAGAGTAACCCATCCTTGTGGGAATTGTGTGTTTGTCATATTGAATGCATAAAATATTAAATATCAACGGCCGTTCTCTCTCTCTCTCCTCTCTCTCTCTCTCTCTCTCTCTCTCTCTCTCACTCTCATTCTCATCTCTCTCTCTCGATCTCTCCTCTCTCTTTCTCCTCTCTCTCTCTCATCTCTCTCTCCTCTCTCTTTTCTCTCCTCTTACCACAC
Source organism: Conus ventricosus (assembly GCA_018398815.1). Lineage (NCBI taxonomy): Eukaryota > Metazoa > Mollusca > Gastropoda > Neogastropoda > Conidae > Conus > Conus ventricosus. The sequence goes on from JAFLJL010016582.1 coordinate 75,974, forward strand.
AGAATAAATGATTGCGCCGCTATCCTTTTGTTATATTTCAGATTCAATGCGAATGGAAGAAACAGGACTTTGAATTATAATATGTATTACATTGGAAGCTATCTACAACGAAAGGGAGAAAAAAAAAAAGAAATAAAGAAGGAAACATCCATTTATTATCATAAAACCTGTTTTTCGTAGAACTTTAACCATTTCCTAAGATTCGGATTTTATAATAATGTGCGCATTAAAATATCACATGCTCTCTCTCTCCTCTCCTCTCTCTCTCTCTCTCCTCTCTCTCTCTCTTCTCTCTCTCTCCTCTCTCTCATCTCTTCTCTCTCTCTCTCTCTCTCGTCTTTTAATGATCGCTTTCTGCCTACCTTTCTTCCGTCTTTCATTTTTCCTTTCCACTGTTGCGGCTGGGCTTATGTCTCTCTATCTCGCTCTCTCTCTCTCTCTCACACTCTCTCCTTCCTCCTTTCTCTCTCTCTCTCCCCTCTCTCTCCTGTCTCTCTCTCTTCTCTCTCCCTCTCTCTCATGGTCATGGAAAAAAAAATTTAATCTGCTATCCTGCTGGATGTACATATTTTGCAATTAGAAAAACTTTGTTTATATGAAGGAAATCTATGGGAATCATGACCTTGTTTCGATGAAGCTGCCCAAAATAATTAAGAAAACATTTTAGCTATATCTGTGTCATAGAAGATGTCTATAAAATGAGACACATCACCTGAAAGGATTAAGGGTTGTCAATCTGATATGTGATGAGTGTCATAATGGCGTTTCCCACCCTGCACCTCTCTCTCTCTCTCTCTCTCTTCTCCGTCTCTCTCCTCTCCATCAATCACTCTCTCTCCTCTCTCTCTCTCTCATCATCTTCTCTCTCTCTCATCTCTCTCTCTCTCTCTCTCTCCTCTCTCTCTTATATCTGTCTGTCTGTCTATCTCTGTTCGTCTTCTCTTGTCTTTCATCGCCCCCCCCCCCTCTTTCTCTCTCTCTCTCATCTCTCTCTCTCTCCATCTCCTCTCTCATCTCTCTCTCTCTCTCTCCTATCTCTCTCCCTGCATCTAGTTCATAGATTACATAGATGCGGAATAATTGTATTTACGTGCTTTTCATGCACCGAATGATTCCACCCTCCCCCCCCCCCCCCCCCCCCCCGCCCGTTGGAAAGAATTACATGCTTCCATGTGGGTGTGGGGGTTTAATGGAGCCTTTTACTTGTTATAAAGAAAGGTAAGGTGAATAGAAATCGGAAATTGTATCAGTTGATATTACAGATGTATTTACTAAGCAGTCACAGAACGGTAAAGAAAGAAAACATAACATGGTACTATTATGAAACCTTTTCTCTGGGTAGAAACATTAGATCATTTTCTGAGGGACTGCTGATTGGCTTATTGTGTGTACAAACGGAAAATATCAACGTGTAACCCCCCCCCCCCCCCCCCCCCTATCTATGCTGTATGTGTATATACCTGTCCATCTTTTCTCCTTTTTTCTCTCCCGTCCTTTCTCTCTGATGTGCTGATTACGTGCTATCCCGCCTACGTCTCTGCCTGTCTCCCGAGACTGTCTGGTGCGTCTCCCCCCTCTTCTCTCTCTCTCTCCCTCTCTCTTCTCTCTCTCTCATCTCTCTCGCTCTCTCTTCCTCTCCTTCTCTCTCTCTCCATCTCTCTTCTCTCTCTCTCTCCTTTCTCTCACTGAAAATCAATGCGATGTATTCGGCAGATGTACATACTTGCAATTTGAAAATGTTTTGTGTGGGTTGTTGCTGTTTTTAGATGAAAGAATCAATCGAGATAATTGACGCTGTGCAGTGATGGTAGCTCCGGAGAGGGGGGGGGGGGGGACTGCACGTTCCAGGTCATGAAAGATCTGTTTGTAATCTTTCGAAGGATGTGAATTTTCCAGTATTTGGGGGGGGGAGTGTTGTGCGATCGTTCACAATGTGTCCCCCCCCCGTGCTTCACCTCCCCCCCTCCTCTATCTCGCTCTCTCTCTTCTCTCGCTCTCTCATCGCTCCTCTCTCTCTCTCTCTCTCCTCTCGCCTTTTTTTTCCTTATCTAAAAATAACGTGAATAGAGGAGAGGGGAGGGAAGAAAACACATTTTGTTTGCTCCTTCTACCCTGTGACAACTGCACAGAGTGAAATTAAAGTGACACAATTTTGAAACTCATTATTGGTTTTCCTCTGCCCAGACCGCCTGGCAATCTACACACATTTTAGCTGTGAGATGTCTCAGATCCGTTACTAAATTACGACGTAAAGCAACGGTGACCATGCCAAAACCCCATCCTCCCATCCCGCCCCGCCCCCCCCCCTTGTTTTTTTTTTTTTAAGTGCCCCCTCGCCTCTTGGATACCTGCGTGAGCCCTACGCACGAGCAAAGTTTCAACCATCTTATAATGTACACGAGGTCTTACATTTTATCTTTGTGCAAATGCCCCCTTGCTCGTTGCGGTGGTCAACAAACATCTCATTTGGTTCTTTTGTTGTGTTATTTTTTTTGTATGATTGATGGTAGTGATAAGGTTTTTTTTTGCTTTTTCATTTGATACTGTCTTCCTTTGTTCATTGTATGTGTTTTGTGGTTCAAAACGATTGTAAATTCTTCATTTGGTCGTGGGGAGGCTCATTTTAATGCTGTCAATTGTATAGGTCTGTGACTCTTTTGGGTCGATGTATTTACAACGTTATGTTCTTCTTCAAAGCCATCTCGTAAATAGAAATGGACAGTATGTTCTATTCCTCATTAATTGTCAGGCCTCAACAGTTTGAAGAAGAGACGGATTCCCCATCTATCTAAAGTGTATAAAAATATTCAGTGTACTTCTGCAAGACACTCATTTGGAAAAAGAATGAACAGTATATCCAGTCTGAAGTGGGGCTATAGGCGTAATTCTCAAGTTACTCTTCCAACGCAGAGGAGTCTCGATTCTGTTTAATAACAACTTTGATTAAGGTTAAGCAAATTGTTAGATGATCTGGAACTTTCTCATGATACGTGCAGAATACATAGGAAGATTACCTTTTATGTAAGAATATGGGCCAATAGGGACGACGCAAATTTTACAATTGTCCTCCAACAAAAAATTGTTGGCCTGGAATAGAAAATATTATAATAGTGGGGATTTAAATTGGTTCCTTGACCCATCAGAGATTATCATAATTACAAACATGATAAATAATCCTCACAGCAAACAGCTGTTTGCAAACATGAATCAAAATCTAGACCTGAATGATATTTGCGGAACAAACCTAAAGTTCCCTTGATACGAAGGAAACTAATCCATTTCAACATGCCAGCTAGATTTCATTTTGATATCAGAACACAGTTGTTCTTATACTGATGAAGTAACAATTGAATCCGGTTATAGAACGGATCACTCTGCGTGTTATAAAACTAAAATTTAATGAAGACTAAAGCGTAATACTTTTGAAATTTAATTCCGCTTTGTTGATAGATAAGTCATATTTAGATGAAATTAAAACCGTGACGAAAAGGTTAAAAGAAACTATACTCCCCATAAGTCAAAAACATTAATAAACAGAGACGAAAAATTACTATTCTCAATTCTGAGGATCTATTTCTCGATTTGCTGGTTAATGAAATAAGGTCGAAAACGATGCTTATCTACTGCGAAAAAAAAAAAGAGTATTAGAGGAAAAACAATTAGAACAAGACGTTATTTAAGGTAAAAAAAAGGAAATGAAAACAGAAGAACGTAATAAAATCTTAACGAGAAAAAAGAACGACTGTCGATATTCAGAGGAAACGATTAGAAGAGTTTTGTTACGATACACCGCGCTAGATGGATACAATGGGGAGAAAGTTTAGTAGGTATTTTTTGAATCTTGAAAACGGAATTACAAATCAGTAAAAACTTGGCTAGACTAATGGATAAACAAACAATGTTTTAACAAATCAAAAAGACATACTGAAAGAAGTATATAGTTTCTATAAAACATTATACACTGAAAATGCTGAGAAAATTGAATATAAAAGATTTGGGTAAAGACATCCCCATTTAAAATGAAACAAACAGACTGATTCTTATTACATTGAGGAAGCGACATATTCTTAAAACAATAAAAATAATAAAAGCCCGGTTTCGCTTTTACTGCTGAATTCTTTAAAGTCTGTTTTGGAAACAGATTTGGGGTATTTGCGTTAGAGCATTAAATCATTTCAAGAAAGGAGAACGTCATTTACAAAGAGAGGAATCATTGCATTATACAAAGTGATAAATCCAGACATACATAAAAAAAGGAGAGCCTATTTCTCTGTTAAATTCGTTTATAAATAGATCCTCTTGCATTCCAACAGAATAAAATCTGTAGTTGCCTCAAATCAGAATGAAGATCAAAACCGGATTTATTAGAAATAGATACATCGTGACAACATAAGACTGATATTTGACACTATATCCTATTTAGAAGGAAATGATCTCTGGTTTGTGTTCAACCAAGACATGAAAAAGCCTTTGATTCGGTTAAAAATCACTGGAATATGTCTAAATCTAAAGGCATTTTTTCCAAAAGATATTTGTAGATGGATAAGCATCATTTCTACAAAAATATCATCTGTGTAATTGTGAACGGACAGGATTCACATTGTTCGATATGAAAAAAGGATGTCGACAAGAACCCCAAATTTCACGTATCTGTTCGTAATTTTGTCGAAATATTACCAGTATGGTAAGGGAAAATCAAATATTCAGGGAATCAGAATAATGAAACAGAATTTAAGAAATCTCAATAGCTGATGACACCGATTTTTACTGCAGGATAAGAAATCCTGTGAATCGGTTTTGAAGTTCTTTTCCTGTTAGTTTCATGTCTTCATATGAATTTAAGTAAAACAGCGCAGTTTGGCTTGGAAGTGTAAAAAATAGTCAAAACCAATACATGGACCACTTAAAATTGGATGGAATCCACAAAAATTTAGAATACTTGTATTTGGTTCACAAATGACTTGAAAGATTCATAGAAATAACTACGCAGAAGGAACTAGCAATGTAAAGAATTTTGGTCAAAATATTGGAAAACGCCAATTTAACGCCCCTAGGTAGATAGACAATTCCTGAAATCCACATCCTTTCAAAGCCTACTCATCTTTGCTGTTTCTAACCAAACCCACCAATTTTTCTTTCAAACTTTCAGAAAATATGATACACGTTTTGAATGAACAAAACCAGAAAAGATCTTCGAAAAACAGTGCATAAAAGCTTACGAATGGTAGGTATTGGCCTTCCTGATGTAAAACCAACGTCACACTTAAAACTATCCTGGATCCTAGACTGAAGACAAACCACAAATGGAAACAATTCTTCTCATAATTTTCCTCATAGGCATCATATGAGTAAACATGTCCAAGATTTCTCAAATTTACAAAATATAATCCGTTCTGGGCAGATTCCCGTGAAGCTTTCATACTTTTTTATTACAAGTGTCTGCCAAAAAAATCCGCCTGAACCACTGCTGAACCAGTTTGCTTCAACAAACCTATTCAGTGGGAAAGACACATTGTTCTCTAAAATGCTTCAAACAAGTGTCTATTATCTCGCACTTTTTTTTTATGATAATGGTCAGTTGTCTCTTTCCTCGGACAATTTAAGATAATTATGATGTCAACCATTGATTTTCTAACTTATACAGGTATAAGTTAGCAATAATTGAATTTATAAAAATATTTGTCATTACCATCGAAAACAACAAATGTATTACTTCTTCCATTCTGTTTATAAATATGTTTACCACTTATAAAGGTTCAAAGACTTATTACGATATACTGATAATAATCATTGAGACTCCGTGCTGTGACAATGGGAACATCTACTTTCCACAAGCCATACTGAATCATGCTTTTTTTTATGCCCATCAGATTACAGATGTAAAACTTAAGTGTTTCAGCTAAGAATAATTCACAGGTTTTAGCCCAATGTATTTTGAAAGAAATCGGTGTTACTGATAATGATAAATGCAGTTTTTTGCGATTATTAAAAGATCGATTGACCATATGTTATTGAAATGTACTCATGTCAAATTTTTTTGAGTAAGGCTTAATTGATTGGTAAAAAAGAAATGCACTCATGCACAAAATATACGCCTATAAACAGTGTCGCTCATACTTTTACCTTTGTATCTTCTTCTGTCCTTCGTTTTTGTTTTTTGGCCCCCCTATATAAATTTGTGGGCTTCACATGTAGCATTTTTCCTTGAAAATGTGACGCTATAGATATAAAATTAAAAAATATAACGCATACCTAACCAAGAACCTCGTGATTTTTCATGCCAGATGCTTGCTATGAACTTGGTTTCTATATAGTAAAATTTTCTAGAAGAATAATGAAGAAAAAAATGTAATCAATTTGCGATTGGGTCGTCGAAACCAAAAGAGAGAGAAGAATTTCAGCAAGCAGTGTCTAAATATAAAAAAAAAAACAAATGTTCTTATTGTGACAATGCATAAGGAATATACATAAACCCTGCTTGCAACATATATTCTAATTACTACTACCCAAACAGATGTGTAGTAACATGCGTTTGACAAAAAAAGAAAAAATCTTTTTCTTCTTTTTTGTTTTGTTTTGTTTGACCTTTGCGAGGATTCCTGTGTGCCCTTTTGTCTGCTGGCTAACTATTTATGTTATTGGAACTCAAGAAATAATGTACTATGATAATAACATGTATTATCTTCACTTGCTGTACCAACCCATAAATAAAAAATGTTAAAAAAAAAAGAAAATAAATGTCGATGGGCAGAAATGCCCATCTCTGGTTTTGTGGCAGAGACTTAAAATTGCAAAAATAAGAAAAAAAAAGAAAAAAAAAAGAAAATATTTGTCTATATACCGTACGTATATAAAAGAAAATGGGGTAAAGCCATTATACATAAACAATAACAACAAATTCAACAGACACACACAAAAAAAAAAGCTAAAATAGTCTGATGGTAAGGTTAACGTGTCTTGGAAGTGTTGCAACTGCTTGGGTGAAGAATAAAAAGCGCATTTACTTATTTTATTTCATTTATTTTTTTTAATTTACTAAATATTTGAGTTAATAAATTAGCCTCACAAACTGTCTGAGTTTGAAAAACTTACGCCACGCACTGGCCGAAAGTAGTGACAAACAATTAAGCAATAGTTTAGCGAAGAGACCATGACATCATAACCCCTGAACATTCATGAAAGCGTAGCACACATCTATTCTCTAAAATCCAGAGTCCTCTTCAGATGGAACCGCCATAAAATGCTGTTGGCCATTCTGAATGATTATATAACCCCCATATAGTGCATGGGATTTGGGTTTTAACTAAACAGAAAGAATAATCAGCTATTACGACTTTAATTCTGACTGGGCTGATTATATGCTTACACAGTTCACCATGGCAAGTGAAAGAAGCAAATTGCGAGGTTCGATAGTCCGAAGGAACGTTCCTTAAAATCAGATTAAGACAAACAAAGTTCTATCCTATAGTCGCAATTCTTACCTTCCTCCTCCCAAAAGAGTTCGTTTTAAAACGAGCCATCTTAAACAAAAAAATCCTGACAAGCATGTGTTTCATGTGGTGTGTTTTACGCAATTTTACACCTTTTAAAAAGAACGCAAAAGAGAATCTAATTATGATCACTATAAGCAAAGCTGAACTTTGATAACATAATCTTCATAAGTAGAACAGTATATCTCATTTGAAGAGCAAAACAAACCAAAATCACCGTAAAAACATATACCACATGGTCTGTAGTAACAACTAGTGCCTCTAAGATTTCTCCAACGCTCCTACTTTTGCGACCGCTTGACAAGCATGTAGACTGATATACTGTGTTGCAGATAGTACAAAGAGACATATGTATTATCAGAAACAATAAGCAGACTTGTGGCTTATACTACAAAAGACAATTTAAACAGGCTTTGGTAGAAATTCTGCTCAGAAACCCAACTATAGAAGCACTCCAGTCATTGAACTCGTTGTAATAGTTTTTGTAGACTGTAAACCAAACACCTAACACCTAAACCTGGGTCAAATTAGTTTTAAAAATTTGCACAAAATGCAAATGAGCCATATTTTTATGCTGACTTTGAATCGCTCTTGCCACTGTACTATGTCCACAAAATCCAAAACAAAAAACAACGTTATTACCCACCATCAGATCTTTCTTATGCTTTATTGTTGTTAAGGGTCATATTGGAGCACAACACACGCCCAAGATTTACTAGCCCAACGCAGCTAGTAATTTTTAGAGCAGATGAAACAACTTCGAATACTACCTCCAACCAACTAAATGTTTCAGACAGTGTTGTGACTCCTGAAACCTAGAACGTTATGACTCATCTACACACTGCGATTTTGCGCTTAGAGCTAACACCTAACTGAAAGACGTGGACAGAAGAGACCACGATCACATACTGCCAATTCATGGGCCATGCAACAACAATTGTAATCTCAACTTAAGGGTGCAACCACCAAAAAATGGAAACTGCCTACTCTTTCCATAACCATACGAGCTACGCTTCTCATTTTATCATGCAAGCCGTGACTTCTGAATATAAAGGGAACCCTGCATTGCCAATCTTCAAAAAGTACATGACTTTTACTCTTGACTCCTTATCCTTTTATGACTCTGCCCACATCTGATGGGAGTTGGATAAGTACAATCGCTACAAGACTTTCCAATTACTAAACAATCACTTTGACACCATCTTAGTGCATAAAGGCGTTTATCCTTATGAATACATGACTCGTGATAGGTTTGACGAAGACCTCACTGCCCCTAAAGCCTTTCGTTTCGTGCGGGATCAAACATAACTGATGCTAAATATGAATGCCTCCAAAGCCTGGACAGAATTACACTGTCAAACAATGGGTGATTATCATGATCATTACTTGATGGCCGACGTATGTTTATTGGCAGACGTCTTTCAGAATTACAGATCTACATGCATGAAACATTACAGCTTAGACTCATCCCATTACATAGCTGCCCCAGGCCTTTCTTGGGATGCATTCTTAAAGTCTACAAACATCAAGATTGACTTAATTTCTGATCTACCCACACTTCAGATGATTGAAGACGGTCTAAGGGGAGGTATTAGCATGGCCTCACATCCTTACCGCAAAGCCAACAACAAGTATTTAGACGATTTTGATCCAACTAAACCGTCCAACTATCTAATGTATTTAGACGCTAACAATCTGTATGGATGGGCCATGAGTCAACCGCTTCCACTGAGAAACTTTACAATGATAAAAGGGCCTCATGAAGTTAATACTGTGTTAGGTATTCTGTCACAGCTTACGCCTGATAATCCAGCAGGACTAATCTTGGAAGTAGACTTAGAATATCCTAAAGAATTACACGATCTCCACAACGATTACCCCCTAGCCGCAGAAAGATTAAAGATGAGTCCTATCGAACCGCCTAAACTTGTGCCCAATCTTAGGCACAAAACTAAATATGTGTGTCATTACAGACTCCTACAGTTTTACCTAAGACACGGACTGAAACTAAGAGCTGTTCACAGAATAATTACTTGTGATCAAGAGCCCTTTATGAGGCCATACATTAAGAAGAATACGGATCTTAGAACCCAAGCCACTGATGCTTCAGAAAAAGACTTCTTTAAACTTATGAACAACAGCTGTTTTGGCAAAACTATGGAAAATCCACACAAACGTAAAGATGTGAAATTAGTTACAAAAGAAAACCAAGCAATTAAGTTGGCCTCTAAACCAAACTATCAAGACTTTAGAAGATTTAATGACAGCCTGGTTGGCATGATGATGAAGAAAAAGGATGTTAAGTTGGACAAGCCGGTGTTTATTGGCTTTACTGTATTAGAGTTGTCAAAGTTATTGATGTTAGAATTTCTGTACGACTACTTTAAACCGCGGTACCCAGAAGCAAGAGTCCTTTACACAGACACTGACTCTTTTATTCTAGACGTCCCAACTGAAGACTTCTATAAGGATTTAGAAACAGAAGTAGCTAAAGGAGTTGATGGGTGGTACGACACATGCGACTATCCAAAAGGCAGTCCTTTACATTCAACTGTAAACAAGAAAGTAATTGGAAAGATGAAGGATGAACTTAATGGGACAGTTATAAAAGAATATGTTGGTTTGCAGTCAAAGATGTATAGCGTTGCCAGCCAGACTTCTGTAATGAAAAAAGCTAAGGGCATAAGTAAAGAAGTTGTCAAAAATATATAACTCACGATAACTACAAGCAAGCTTTCTTTGAGAACAAAGTATTTTATCACACAAATGTTAATCTGCGCTCTACTCTTCATCAAGTAAACACAACTGCTGTTAACAAAAAATCGCTAGTCTCTAACAATAACAACAGAACTTACGTCAATCCTGAGTTTTCATATGCTGTAGGGCATTGGAGAACTTTAAAAGATTAACTTGACTGACTTGGCTTGTACTTAACTTAAGAACCTAACAAGAACTTACTTAAGAACCTAACAAGATCTTAACTTAAGAACCTAACTAGTACTTAACTAGTACTTAACAAGAACTGAGTGGGGTGAACTCCGCTCATAGCGGCTGCACACACGCGATTTGGAGTACTGCTGTGCTAATTGGTGAAATGGTCATTTTGAGTTTATTAAAAGCGAATTTGTCATCTCCAAACGTGAACTAAGATGTCTGTGTAGCCGCACACAAAGTTCCAGGCAGAAAATTGGCAGATTATGACCGTGGCAGGACTTCGTTATGTTTTGTTTTGGTAGCCGGTATAACCAGACCAGGAAGTAGAAAGAGAAGAAAGGCAGCTAAGCACAGTGAAAGTTCGCCTAACACCAGTGCATCTGACACTTCTCGGTTATCAGCTACTCCTACAACACCAAAGAAAAGTAAGCTTGCCAATCTGACCGTAAGTACGCGAATCTGTCAGGGAAACACAAAAACATTTTCGCGTTTGTTGACAGAGCGGAAGAAAGGCTGCCAAGGGGCCCACCATCCTTTGTGGTAGTTTGAGTAGAGCAAGAAGTTTTTCCCATCAAAAAGTGCTCAAATTTTGAACTGATAGGAAATAGATTGGTTGAGTAAAATAGGTGCAAATGGTGAAAAGATTAGTGAAAGACAGACATGTTGAGGACCGCGTAACAAGGTCCCCAGGGAAAGGAAAAGACATTTTAAGAACGAATTGGCTAAGGAAAAGGGAGGGAGACAGATTGTTCCAGAAATGTGACAATCCCTTTTGTTTTGGCTAAGCTTGCTGACAGAAAAAAATGGACACATTTCAACCCACAGAAGAAACAACCTGCGTGTTTTTGGGATGGAAGAAAACAAATGAGAACAGGGGGGCGGGGTGAGCGGGCAGTGTTAACCTTTTTCAACAAAAAGCCCCGGTTTAAAGGGTCAGCGGGGGAATAGACTGTGCACAGGCTGGGGAGGGGGCAGCAGAGGACACCCCCCGTTCATTATGTGCGGTTCTTCCCAGGCGCCCCCAAAGACCAAGGATTTACTCACCGCAAACTTCGGGGCACACGCCTGGTGACGTGAGGTTTTAAAACCCCCAGAGCCTTGCCTCCTAATGGCGGCGGGATGACCGCGACGTTGCCAGGGGCCGGGGACACGGAACGGCCGGGTCTTCATGAAGGGCCCCCACTCCGGGGAGGTGGCCCCCTTTGGCGCCCTTACAACCTGCGTGGGGCCCAGGGCGCAGGAGGCAGTGGGAAGGCCCAGTCTTCCCGGGCCCCCGGGGAACGCACCAAGAGAGGACCGTCCAGGAACAGCGACGGTGGAGACAGGGGGGCGGGGTTGAGAGACAGTCCGGGGTCGGGGACAGTCACTGTCCGCCATGGACTTATTCCAGGACTCAGGTGGCGGTCGGGCCTCGGGCTCTGGGGCTGAACCTGCGGAGGTCCTCCTGAGAGATCACACCCCAGCAGGGGACCCGACCACCCCCAGCAGCCGGGTCCATGTCTGAACTTCTGTTCTGGAATTTTTTTCCCAGGTGAGGCAAAAGCCATGAAATACTTGTTCATCAACAGAAAGGGCGGTGATTGTAGACTTTTTGCCCTTTTTTTTCCTTTTTTTCTGTCTCAACATTGACGGGTTTGCATTTTTTTTGTTTGTTGTTGTTGCTATTACTTCTCGGGTCAAGGACGTTTCTTTTTGTTTCCATTTAATAAAACAACTTTTTCTTCTTAAAAAGAAATTTTTTTCCCCTTGGAGTTTAATTCAATACTGAATACCAAAAGTTTTCTTTTGTCAAAACGGGGGTAAAAGAGCGGTACACTAATGATTTGTAAAATTGGTTTTTTCAAGTTGTAACTTTCATGAAATTTGTGTATCATTGAGTCTGTTTTGCACATTGTATATTTTTTGGGCTTTTTCCCTTGAGTTTTTTTTGCTTGGGGGGGGGGGGGGGGGGGGGGGGGGGAGTCGTCCTGTCAGTCTGTCTGCCTGTTTTGCGTCTGTCTGCAGTCTCTTTACCCCGGTGCTCCACTTTGGGAGATGCCCCCCTAACCTATTTTTACGGAGGCTTGAGGAATAACCTTTGTGTTTTTTGCTAATTTTCCCCTTGTATATTTGAAAGGGGTTCGTCTCATTGATACTGTGCTTAACTTTTCATTGTCATTCGTTTGATATTGTTCATTTATTTTTTTTAATCAAAAATAATTTTCTGCCGAAAGTTTGTTGTTGAGTTTTTGTTGGGTTTTTGGGACACCCCGCGGGGCCCTTTCTTCGCCTTGCCCCTTTCCTGATGTTCCGGCCTGTGGAAAAACGCGAGTTTTTTTTGGGTTTTTAAAGTTTGTGTGTGCTTTTTCAGGGGTTTTTCGATTTAAAAAGATATGGATTATTTAACATCTTTTGGTTTTTTATGCCGGGAACTTTTCAAATATTGCGGTTTAAAACCGAAGGGAAAAGGACTGTATATCGTGCTTGTTAGTTGTGTGTTGTATTTGTATCGTCTCGCCCCATTTTTATATCAAATTTTTTTTGGGTTCCCATTGTTGGGAAAGAACAGGGGACGTTTCTTCAGCTATTCTTCAGTCTTTTGTTTTTGCTTTCTTTTGCGCCTTCTCTGCCCCGACGTTTGTGGCAAGGACTTGGGGGGGGGTTTTTATCTTCACTGTCTTCTTTTTTTGGGCTGTTTCACCCTGTGTTTTTGTATTGAGATAAATGCAGGCCTGTCGTATTGCTTTTTGGGACAAAGGCCTCAAACAGTACGATTGTTTTCTTCCCCGGGAAAAAAGGCCTACTTGTTTTTTTGGGATTTTTACCCGATCAATCTCCTGTTAGTGGTTGGGCCTACCCCAGGAAAAGTTGTTTTGTTCACTTTGTGTGTCAGTATTGGAACGATGTCAACCCTTAATTTCCAAATGGTTAAATTTTACATTCAAAATTTAATTTAACGGAACGGTTAAATGACTTTGAAAAGAAAAGTGTTTTTGATTTTTGAACCTAGATGGAATATCTTTCGATTAAAGAATCCCCCCCTCCATACAAAAATTTAAAACTTATTGATCATGCGGGGATATGGTGCTTTTTTGCTGGTATGGCAACAGAAATGGGGTTGCGATACAATTCAAAAAAAATTTTGACTATAAATTTTCCGAGTAAAAAGAACCCTGCAGGCAATATTTAGTGTTGGATGAAAACCTTTGATGCGAAAGGTTGACATTAGTCAATGTGTAGGGTCCCATTTCAGGGGCCCCACCCAGCCTTTTTTCACAGACACAGTCATTCATAATCCCTTTGCAATAAAATTCTTATTTTGGGGGTGATTTTTAATGTTGTTTTTGATCCTAAGGGGATGCACAAAAATTTAAAGTTATGCAAAAAAAACCAAGGAGTGGGAAAGTATATGTATATGATGGGGGGTTAAAATCTAGTTGATGTTTGGGGGGATCATACCCCAAAAAAACCCTGGTTTTACATGGCGAGGGTTCAACCTTAAAACAAAGCCGGGTTAGATTTTTTTCGGGTCTAAAAATTTTGATGATTGTTTGGTGAAGGGTTTTGATGTAACCTGTTTCGTTAGATCACTGGGGGTTTTCCCTACACTTCAAAAAAGAAACAAACAAGGAAAAATTTGGGAAATTTAAAAAACTTCTTAAAAGATTCTAATTCATAGAACTTGTTTAAACAAACTATCCAGAAATTTAAAAAACAGATCTGTCCAGTGTACAACCTTGATAATATAGACAAGGTACCCAAATGGTGCTTGCTTTACAATAAATGACCCAAAATTTTTTTAAATGCTCCTTCTTGAAAACCGTGGAAAAACAATTTCTTCCCCGGGATTTCAAACGAAAAAGAAGGGGAAATTGGAGGAGACTCTGTTAGAAGAAATAAAAAAAAAAAAAAGATGTAACAAGATAGGTGGTTGGGAGAAAAAGGGAAAAGACTAAAGAGCTACGAAATAAAAAAATAGAAAGGGATGCTTGGTGGTCTGAGTCCAGTGGTTCAAAATGGGGAAAAACCCAAATAAATACTTCTGTAATTTTGAAAACCGTCAAATTGAAAGAGCTTGCCTCTTTTGGGGAAAGATAATGGTGAAATAATTTTTGGCAAAAGGAAAATTTTGAAAGAGCTCAAACTTTTTACGAAAAAACCTTTTCAGTGAGGGGAAATGTGATGTTTATTTTCTCACTAAAACATGATGCTCCCGTGTGAAAGAATGAAAGTGAAATGTTGGAAGGAATTGTCACACTGGGGGGTTTTATGCACCAGAAAAAAGAAAAATAATAGAAGTCCTGGTCTGAAAGGCGACCTATACTCTACTAAACATTCATACAAAATAGCATCTGCCCGTATTGCCACGAAAACAAAGAAGTTTCCAAAGATTTTAATTGATCGAGGGCTTTATAAAGGGGGGTTACATAGGAGAAAATTTTTTAGACTTGTTTATGAAAATTTGGTTTCATACACATAACAAAAACATCCCCGGCCCTTCTGTTCTAGTTACTTTGAGAAGGCCTTTGACTGTTTCCTGGAACTTGAACAAAAATTAGAGGCATTCAATTTTGGGCAAGATATAAAGGGGGTCGAAAATTTTTATAACAATATCAATACATGGGTGTCTAAAAAGGCCATATTCAGATGGTTTCAAATTTTTAAGGTGCTCGCATGGAGACCCACTTTACCTATTTTTCCTAATCTGTGCTGCAAATTTTTGTTATAATGATAGGGAAAAAAAAACAAATAAAAGGTATTAAAATCATGAAATTATGCATTCTTCACATTTTTCTGATGATACTTCCCTATTTTGATGGGAATGAAACTCTTTAAAAGAAAACCCTAAAAAACACTAGATATATTTTCTAAAATCTCGGGGTAAAAAAAACAAAGAAAAGACTCAATTATCGGATTGGCAGCCAGAAACATTTAGAAAAAAGTACCTCGAGATCAAAATTTTTGCTGGAAACCCGGCATCTTTAAGTTTGGAATCATTTTTCTGTTGATGTAGAACAATTGTACATTAATTTGAAATAAAAAAACAGAAAGTAAAAGTTTTTTTAAAAAAAGGCAAAGACATTTAACTCCATTTGGGAAAATAACATTATAAAAATTCTACCAATGTCAAAAAGGGATTTATTCCCCAACCTACCCGTCCAGGAGATGATTTTTTACACCAACTTGACGCATTTTTTTTAATTTTTTTGTGGGATAAAAAGCCAAGTAAAAAACACAAGAAAAAAAGTTTCAAGAATTACAAGGGGGGTGGTTTGAAAAAGTTGAATGTTTTTTTCCCTTTTTTATACCATGAAAATTGTTGGTTAAGGAGAGTTTTTGATAATGATCTTTCTGCAAGAATTTTTTGCTGGATTTGCCCCAAAAATTTGTAAATCTGGGAATTTGGGGGACGAATATGAATTACTTTTGCGTGGGGTAAAAAACCCATTTTGGTCAGATGTTTTTGAAAATTATAGAGATTTTGTGTAAAACTTCTACCTAATAGCATTGTGCTTTCAAGCAGAATTTAATTTCATAATGTGAAATTCTTAAAGGTAGACCTGTCATTTTTTTTAAAACATGGTTCAAAAAGAGGCATTTTGGTCAGTGATTTTCTAGATATCGGGCAATTTTTTAAGTATGAGGCATTTTTGAGAAAATATGATGGGAAAAGTAACAGACTTTGTTACTTCAGGGGGTTATTCGCAAAAAAAGTTTTCAAAAAGATGAATTTAAACCTACTGCAAGTTATAAAATGCAAAAAATGAAGCCTGGCAAATTCCACAAGGCAACCATTTGTTCAGTCTTGGGTTTAAATTAAATAATAACATGTTGCTGGGTGAGAAAATGGAATAGATTATACCCTAAAAAGGAATACAATTTTTCGTATGCATTTCAACTAGCCCGGGTTCAACTGAATGGGTTTCAGTCGTATTTTGCATAGAATTTTACCAAAATAAAAGATACCTACACCTAAAAATGTAGTAAATCACCACTCGTTCCTTATGTGAAACAGAAAGAAACAATTTGCCACTTGTTATGGTACTGCCCAAGACCAACTTTTTTTCAAGATTTGCAAAAGAGGAAAAAAAAACGCTTTTGGTATTTTCAATTTCAGGGTTTTTTAATATTTGGGGTTGAGGAAAACCTATAACTGACAGGTTTCAACCTGATAATACTTTTGGCAAAAAAATACATTAAAAAATTAAATGGGAAGAAAGAGCCCAATTTCAAATCTTTATTTTAAAAACTCAAGAAAAATTCGAACGAAAGGTATCTGAGTGTTGTGACTAAAAAACTAGACATTTTTTGATGGATTGGCTTCCCTTTCAGGGGTTGGTTAAATGAGGCTTACCAGACTTGGCTAAAGGGTTTTTTCTATTATAGTCTGTGATTTATAAAAAATTTTAACACTAACCCTCTAAAAGAACTTAAGGTATCACTTGTTTATTCACTCCTGTCGATGCTGACTTATTGTTTAAATTTGTTTGAGTTTTGTTTTGGTTACCCCGTTTTTGGGGGCATCCCTTTTTTTTTCCCCCTTGTTTTTCACTTTTCTCTCTTTCCTCTCTCCGCTTTTTTCTCTTTCCCCACCCTTTTTGGGTTTACTTTTCCAACAAAAATTTTGTTTCATGCTTGGGAGTAGTTCTGGTTGTTTTTTTGTTTTTTGTGCATGGGTTTTAGTACGAAAAATGACGTTTTCTTTTTGGGGAATGTGAAAACATATGATGTAACCTGCTTTTTTCTTCAAAGAAAAGAACCTTTAAGAAGTTGAAAAAAAAATACTTAACAAGAACTTTAATTTATTACCTTTACTTGTAATTTACTTCATTTTAAATTTAAAAAAATTTTTAAATAACTTAACGGCCCTTAAAATTGTACTTTTTTATTCTTAAAAAACTATTCCATAGAAAAATGGGTCTAAACAGGGGTTTGACTTTTTTGGGTTGGTTCTTCTTTTTTACTGTTGGGGCTTGTGACTTTGTTGTTGGTATGGTGTTAGGTATTTTTTTTTTTGCAAAAAACCGCCAACAAAAGCGCACACCCCCTAAAATACCATCTTTTCGTTTATTGGTTGTGCTTTTTTTTTTGTTGTTGTTAAATTGGGTTGTTGGCGGGGTGTTGTATTACTATCTGCAATTTTTGTTTTGTTGATTGGTTTTCTTTTTCAGTCTGTTCCATTCGCTTTTTACGCCGGCCTAACACTTTTTTGGTTAGAACCCCCTCATTGTGGTACATTACTTGTGGTACTTCTGCTCCCGCGGACTGTCCGCGGCGTCTTCTTTCCCGACGCTCATTTTTTTTATTGCGATTAAATTTAAAATGACAAAATTTAGATTAAAGTAATTTCCCCTGATAATGGGAAAAACATGTCCCAAATCTGTAAAAATGTCACAGCAAAAGTTTATGACTTGTTTTTTAAAAAAGGGGGTCTTTTGAAAGTATTTTTTAAACTTTTTCTGAACAACCCGGGGCCCCCCTACTTATAAATTGAATAGGTAATCATTGTTGCCCCCTGATCTAACATTTTTGACCCTAACTGCGCTTCGACCCAGGTAGACTTTCAAGTCTGAGTGACAGTTGTTGGATTTGTTCA
>JAFLJL010016584.1:0-5000 GCA_018398815.1 Conus ventricosus
GACACCTGAACCAAAGGAACCCATCACAACATCGTCACCTGAACCAAGGAACCCATCACAACGCATCACCTGAACCACAGGAACCCATCACAACATCGTCACCAGAACCACAGGAACCCATCACAACGCCGTCACCTGAACCATAGGAACCCATCACAACATCGTCACCTGAACCACAGGAACCCATCACAACGCCGTCACCTGAACCTTAGGAACCCATCACAACATCGTCACCTGAACCATAGGAACCCATCACAACATCGTCAACTGACCCATAGGAACCCATCACAACATCGTCACCTGAACCACAGGAACCCATCACAACGCCGCCACCTGAACCATAGGATCCCATCACAACATCGTCACCTGAACCATAGGAACCCATCACACCATCGTCACCTGAACCATAGAAACCCATCACAAAATCGACACCTGAACCATAGGAACCCATCACAACATCGTCACCAGAACCAAAGGAACCCATCACAACGCCGTCAGCTGAACAATAGGAACCTATCACAACGCCGTCACCAGAACCATAGGAACCCATCACAACATCGTCACCTGAACCATAGGAACCCATCACAGCATCGTCACCTGAACCATAGGAACCCATCACAACGCCATCACCAGAACCATAGGAACCAATCACAACGCCGTCACCTGAACCAAACGAACCCATCACAACGCCGTCACCTGAACCATAAGAACTATCACAACGCCGTCACCTGAACAAAACGAACCCATCACAACGCCGTCACCTGAACCCAAAAGGAACCATCACAACGCCGTCACCTGAACCATAGGAACCCATCACAACGCCGTAACCTGAACAAAACGAACCCATCACAAAGCCGTCACCTGAACCACAGATACCCACCACAACGCTGTCACCTGAACCATAGGAACCCATCACAACATCGTCACCTGAACCACAGGAAGCCATCACAACGCCGTCAGCTGAACCATATGAACCAAACACAACATCGACACCTGACCCAAAGGAACCCATCACAACATCGTCACCTGAACCAAAGGAACCCATCACAACGCCGTCAGCTGAACCATATGAACCAAACACAACATCGACACGTGAACCAAAGGAACCCATCACAACATCGTCACCTGAACCAAAGGAACCCATCACAACGCCGTCCCTGAACCACAGGATTCCACCACAACGCCGTCAGCTGAACCATAGGAACCCATCACAACATCGACACCTGACCCAAAGGAACCCATCACAACGCCGTCACCTGAACCAAAGGAACCCATCACAACATCGTCACCTGAACCACAGGAACCCATCACAACGCCGTCACCTGAACCATAGGAACCCATCACAACATCGTCACCTGAACCATAGGAACCCATCACAACATCGTCACCTGAACCATAGGAAGCCATCACAACATCGTCACCTGAACCACAGGAACCCATCACAACGCCGTCACCTGAACCATAGGAACCCATCACAACATCGTCACCTGAACCATAGGAACCCATCACAACATCGTCACCTGAACCACAGGAAACCCATCACAACATCGTCACCTGAACCACAGGAACCCACCACAACGCCGTCACCTGAACCATAGGAACCCATCACAACGCCGTCACCAGAACCATAGGAACTCACCACAACATCGTCACCTGAACCAAAGGAACCCATCACAACATCGTCACCTGAACCAAAGGAACCATCACAACGCCGTCACCTGAACCAAAGTAACCCACCACAATGCCGTCACCTGAACCATAGGAACCCATCACAACGCCGTCACCTGAACCAAAGGAACCTATCACAACGCCGTCACCTGAACCAAACGAACCCCTCACAACGCCGTCACCTGAACCATAGGAACCCTCACAACGCCGTCACCTGAACCATAGGAACCCTCACAACGCCGTCACCTGGCGTACCCACCCCTAATGTTCTACAGGCAAGACAGCCGTGCTAGAAAAGCTTAAACATAAAAAGGTAACGGCTTAGATGTGGTGTGAGAGATGTCTGTGTTTAACAAAGAACAAAGTAATAGCACAGATTTGGTGAGAGATGTTAGCGTTTAAACAAAGAACAAAGCAATGGCTTACGTGATATGAGAATGTCATGTTGCCACTAAGAACGGAGACCTGGATTAGATTCGCTAAGACTTTTACTTAGCTGTTGAGTTTGAACTGTCGTGAGAGCGCTTTCCTTCTTATATTTTTTTCTGCTTCCATTCCTCCCTCTTGTTACTCAATCTGTATTTTGTCGTTAACCAGCAAGAGATAGCTCTCACACATCCTGTTCACCGGCGGAACACAGACATTCCCCAACAAAACCTTTCGTCCCCCCATTGGTGGCCTCACCTGATGAACACGTTGGAATTGACACACCTCGCATCGCAGCGTGGGGATTGGGTGTCTGAACACCCGGTTGTCTTCCTACCTCTCTGGGTTGCTGTCTAGCCACAGACCAAACTACATTCCTGGCTGTGGCTGAGGTGTACAATCAGCTTCGGATCCAACTGCACTTTGTTTCTGTCCGTGAAGTGTCACCTGCCGGCTGTCCTGTCACATGCTCTGCGTCATGAAACAGTGCGCGGGTGGTCGGCTCCATGGCTGCAGGAATGAGGAACTGAAGAGAACAGACCGGAGCACAGGATGTGAAGAAGACAGGCAGCTGGCTGACCGGGCATCAACCCGCGCACTGCTCACAGCGGCAGTACCACTGGAATCTCCCGGGGTTACCCTCCACCTGTAATGAAAGCACACCTGGCGCCCAGTCACATCATGCTGCACGCTACAGCACGCGCGGCGGTGTTCATGGGACACTTGGCTCATATCATCCCCCTGAACATGAAGCCTTTGTCAGACAACGTTCCCTCCCCCCGACCCTCCCCCACTCCCTGTACATTGAACCTTTGTCAGACCACGCCCCTCCCCCCCCCCCCCCCCCTGAACATGAAGCCTCTGTCAGACCCCGCCCCCTCCCTCCCCACCCCCCCCCCCCCTGAACATAAAACCATTGTCAAACCACGCACCCCCCTCCCCCCACCCGTGAACATGAAGCCTTTGTCAGACCATACCCCTGAACACGAAGCCTTTGATAGACCATACCCCTGAACATGAAGCCTTTGATAGACCATACCCCTGAACACGAAGCCTTTGTCAGACCATACCCTGAACACGAAGCCTTTGTGAGACCATACCCCTGAACACGAAGCCTTTGTCAGACCATACCCCTGAACATGAAGCCTTTGATAGACCATACCCCTGAACACGAAGCCTTTGTCAGACCATACCCCTGAACACGAAGCCTTTGACAGACCATACCCCTGAACACGAAGCCCTTGTCAGACCATACCCTGAACACGAAGCCTTTGATAGACCATACCCTGAACACTAAGCCTTTGATAGACCATACCCCTAAACACGAAGCCTTTGTCAGACCATACCCCTGAACACGAAGCCTTTGTCAGACCATACCCCTGAACACGAAGCCTTTGATAGACCATACCCCTGAACATGAAGCCTTTGTCAGACCATACCCCTGAACATGAAGCCTTTGTCAGACAATACCCCTGAACACGAAGCCTTTGTCAGACCATATCCCTGATCATGAAGCCTTTGTCAGACCATACCCCTGAACATGAAGCTTTGTCAGACCATACCCCTGAACACGAAGCCTTTGTCAGACCATACCCCTGAACATGAAGCCTTTGTCAGACCATACCCCTGAACACGAAGCCTTTGTCAGACCATACCCCTGAACACGAAGCCTTTGATAGACCATACCCCTAAACATGAAGCCTTTGTCAGATCATACCCCTGAACATGAAGCCTTTGTCAGACCATACCCCTGAACATGAAGCCTTTGTCAGACCATACCCCTGAACATGAAGCCTTTGTCAGACCCCCTCCCCCCCTTGATTACGAAGCCTTTGTCAGACCACCATTTCTGGACATGAAGCCTTTGTCAGACCACCATTTCTGGACATGAAGCCTTTGTCAGACATGGCCCTGAAAACGAACCCTTTGTCAGACAATGGCCCTGAACATGAAGCCTTTGTCACACCATGGTCCTGAACATGAAGTCATTGTCAGACCATGGCCCTGGACGTGAAGCGTTTGTCAGACAACCCCCCTGAACATGAAGCCTTTGTCAGACAACCCCCTGAACATGAAGCCTTTGTCAAACAACCCCCCTGAACATGAAGCCTTTGTCACACCATGGCCCTGAAAATGAAGCCTTTGTCACACCATGGCCCTGAACATGAAGCCTTTGTCACACCATGGCCCTGAACATGAAGCCTTTGTCACACCATGGCCCTGAACATGAAGCATTTGTCAGACAATGGTCCTGAACATGATGCCTTTGTCACACCATGGTCCTGAACATGAAGCCTTTGTCACACCATGGCCCTGAACATGAAGCCTTTGTCAGACCATGGCCCTGAAAATGAAGTCTTTGTCAGACCATGGCCCTGAACATGAAGCCTTTGTCAAACACCCCCCCCCCCCCCCCCCTGAGCATGAAGCCTGTGTCAGACAACCCCCCTGAACATGAAGCCTGTGTCACACCATGGCCCTGAACATGAAGCCTTTGTCACACCATGGCCCTGAACATGAAGCCTTTGTAAGACCATGGCCCTGAGCTTAATGCCTTTGTAAGACAATGGCCCTGACCATGAAGCCTTTGTCAGACAACCCCCCCTGAACATGAAGCCTTTGTCAGACAACCCCCCTGAACATGAAGCCTTTGTCACACCATGGCCCTGAACATGAAGCCTTTGTCACACCATGGCCCTGAACATGAGGCCTTTGTCACACCATGGCCCTGAGCTTAATGCCTTTGTAAGACAATGACCCTGAACATGAAGCCTTTGTCAGACGATGGCCCTGAGCTTAATGCCTTTGTAAGACAATGGCCCTGAAAATGAAGCCTTTGTCAGACGATGGCCCCGAATATGAAGCGTCTGTGGACCATGGCCCTACCATGCAGCATAGGCTAGTGA
>JAFLJL010016584.1:12500-25000 GCA_018398815.1 Conus ventricosus
TTGTCATACAACAATGTGACAAACTGAACGATAACCCCTTGTCATACAACAATGTGACAAACTGAACGATAAATCTCTTGTCATACAACAATGTGACAAACTGAACGATAACATCTTGTCATACAACAATGTGACAAACTGAACGATAAATCTCTTGTCATACAACAATGTGACAAACTGAACGATAACCCCTTGTCATACAACAATGTGACAAACTGAACGATAAATCTCTTGTCATACAACAATGTGACAAACTGAACGATAATCCCTTGTCATACAACAATGTGACAAACTGAACGATAAATCCCTTGTCATACAACAATGTGACAAACTGAACGATAATCCCTTGTCATACAACAATGTGACAAACTGAACGATTACCCCTTGTCATACAACAATGGGACAAACTGAACAATAAATCCCTTGTCATACAACAATGTGACAAACTGAACGATAACCCCTTGTCATACAACAATGTGACAAACTGAACGATAATCCCTTGTCATACAACAATGTGACAAACTGAACGATAAATAACTTGTCATACAACAATGTGACAAACTGAACGATAATCCCTTGTCATACAACAATGTGACAAACTGAACGATAACCCCTTGTCATACAACAATGTGACAAACTGAACGATAATCTCTTGTCATACAACAATGTGACAAACTGAACGATAATCCCTTGTCATACAACAATGTGACAAACCGAACGATAAATCTCTTGTCATACAACAATGTGACAAACTGAACGATAATCCCTTGTCATACAACAATGTGACAAACTGAACGATAAATCCCTTGTCATACAACAATGTGACAAACTGAACGATAATCTCTTGTCATACAACAATGTGACAAACTGAACGATAATCCCTTGTCATACAACAATGTGACAAACTGAACGATAAATCCCTTGTCATACAACAATGGGACAAACTGAACGATAAATCCCTTGTCATACAGCAATGGGACAAACTGAACGATAATCCCTTGTCATACAACAATGTGACAAACTGAACGATAAATCCCTTGTCATACAACAATGTGACAAACTGAACGATAAATCCCTTGTCATACAACAATGTGACAAACTGAACGATAAATCCCTTGTCATACAACAATGTGACAAACTGAACGATAAATCCCTTGTCATACAACAAATGTGACAAACTGAACGATAAATCCCTTGTCATACAACAATGTGACAAAGTGAAACTCGCTTTGTAAGAAGCCACAACTACGGTGGACCAATGGCTGTTTGGTAGATATTTGTTCTAATGTATATTTAAGGCATGTTCCCATCGGGGAACACACACACACACACACACACACACACACACACACACACACACACACACACACACACACACACACACACAAACACACACACACACACGTGCGCGCACGCACGCACGCACGCACGCACGCACGCACACGCCGGTGACTGTCCGACTGGCGCATAGAATTAATCGTCACTGAGGCTTTGCTTCGGGCCCTTGTCTCTCTTATTTATTACTTTTGGGGGGGGGGGGGGGGGAGGGGTGGGGGGGGGGGGGGGGGTTAAAGACCATTTCTTTTTGTTTAGTGTCGCTGGTTTTGTTTTAAGACCATTTCTTTTTGTTTAGTGTCGCTGGTTTTGTTTAAAGACCATTTCTTTTTGTTTAGTGTCGCTGGTTTTGTTTAAAGACCATTTCCTTTTGTTTAGTGTCGCTGGTTTTGTTCGGGAACATTGTCTTTGTTCGGGAACATTGTCTTTGTTCGGGTCCAATATCTTTGCTTCGGCTCCCTGTCTTTCTTTGGTGTTGATGTCTTTGTGTGGGAATACTGTCTTTGGGTGGGAATACTGTCTTTGTGTGGGATTATTGTCTTTGTGTGCGAATACTGTCTTTGTGTGCGAATACTGTCTTGGTGTGCAAATACTGTCTTTGTGTGCGAATACTGTCTTGGTATGCGACGAATAATGTCTGAGTGTCGGAATACTGTCTTCGGTGGCCCTGACTATCCTTAAGGTATCTTTGTTTAGGGACCCTGACTATGCTTAAGGTGTCTTTGTTTAGGGACCTGACTATGCTTAGGGTGTCTTTGTTTAGGGACCTGACTATGCTTAGGGTGTCTTTGTTTAGGGACCCTGACTATGCTTAGGGTGTCTTTGTTTAGGGACCTGACTATCCTTAGGGTGTCTTTGTTTAGAGACCCTGACTATGCTGAGGGTGTCTTTGTTTAGGGACCCTGACTATGCTGAGGGTGTCTTTGTTTAAGGACCCTGACTAAGCTGAGGGTGTCTTTGTTTAGGGGCCCTGCCTATGCTTAGGGTGTCTTTGTTTAAGGACACTGACTAAGCTTAATGTGTCTTTGTTAAGGGACCCTGACTATGCTGAGGGTGTCTTTGTTTAGGGACCCTGACTATGCTGAGGGTTGTCTTTGTTTAAGGACCCTGACTAAGCTTAGGGTGTCTTTGTTTAGGGACCTGACTATGCTTAGGGTTTCTTTGTTTAAGGACCCTGACTATGCTTAGGGTGTCTTTGTTTAAGGACCTTGACTATGCTTAGGGGTCTTTGTTTAGGGACCCTGACTAAGCTTAGGGTGTCTTTGTTTAGGGGCCCTGACTATGCTTAGGGTGTCTTTGTTTAAGGACCCTGACTAAGCTTATGGTGTCTTTGTCTAGGGACCCTAACTATGCTGAGGGTGTCTTTGTTTAGGGACCCTGACTATGCTGAGGGTGTCTTTGTTTAGGGACACTGACCATGCTGAGGGTGTCTTTGTTTAAGGACCCTGACTAAGCTTAGGGTGTCTTTTTTTGGGACCTGACTATGCTCAGTGTGTCTTTGTTTAGGGACCCTGACAATGCTTAGGGTGTCTTTGTTTAGGGACCTGACTATGCCAAGGGTGTCTTTGTTTACGAACCCTGACTATGCTTAGGGTGTCTCTGTTTAGAGACCCTGACTATGCTGAGGGTGTCTTTGTTTAGGGACCTGACAATGCTTAGGGCGTCTTTGTTTAGGGACCCTGAGTATGCTTAGGGTGGCTTTGTTAAGGGACCCTGACTATGCTGAGGGTGTCTTTGTTTTGGGACCCTGACTATGCTTAGGGTGTCTTTGTTTAGGGACCCTGACTATGCTGAGGGTGTCTTTGTTCAAGGACCCTGACTATGCTGAGGGTGTCTTTGTTTAAGGACCCTGACTAAGCTTAGGATGTCTTTGTTTAGGGACCTGACTATGCTTAGGGTGTCTTTGTTTAGGGACCTGACTATGCTTAGGGTGTCTTTGTTTAGGGACCCTGACTATGCTGAGGGTGTCGTTGTTTAAGGACCCTGACTATGCCTAGGGTGTCTTTGTTTAGGGACCCTAACTATGCCTAGGGTGTCTTTGTTTAGAGACCCTGACTATGCCTAGGGTGTCTTTGTTTACGAACCCTGATTATGCTTAGGGTGTCTCTGTTTAGGGACCCTGACTATGCTTAGGGTGTCTTTGTTTAGGGACCTGACAATGCTTAGGGCGTCTTTGTTTAGGGACCCTGAGTAATGCTTAGGGTGTCTTTGTTAAGGGACCTGATTATGCTGAGGGTGTCTTTGTTTAGGGACCCTGACTATGCTTAGGGTGTCTTTGTTTAGGAACCCTGACTAAGCTTAGGGTGTCTTTGTTTAGGGGCCCTGACTATGCTGAGGGTGTCTTTGTTTAAGTACCCTGACTAAGCTTAGGGTGTCTTTGTTAAGGGACCCTGACTATGCTGAGGGTGTCTTTGTTTAAGGACCCTGACTATGCTTAGGGTGTCTTTGTTTAGGGACCCTGACTATGATGAGGGGGTCTTTGGTTTAGGACCCTGACTATGCTTAGGGTGTCTTTGTTTAGGAACCCTGACTAAGCTTAAGGTGTCTTTGTTTACGGGCCCTGACTATGCTTAGAGTGTCTTTGTTTAGGAACCCTGACTAAGCTTAGGGTGTCTTTGTTTAGGGGCCCTGACTATGCTTAGGGTGTCTTTGATAAGCGACCCTGACAATGCTGAGGGTGTCTTTGTTTAAGGACCCTGACTATGCTTAGGGTGTCTTTGTTTAGGGACCCTAACTATGCCTAGGGTGTCTTTGTTTAGGGACCCTGACTATGCTTAGGTTGTCTTTGTTTAAGGACCCTGACTATGCTTAGGGTGTCTTTGTTTAGGGACCTGACTATGCGTAGGGTGACTTTGTTTACGAACCCTGATTATGCTTAGGGTGTCTTTGTTTAGGGACCCTGACTATGCTTAGGGTGTCTTTGTTTAGGGACCTGACAATGCTGAGGGTTTCTTTGTTTAGGGACCCTTACTATGCTTAGGGTGTCTTTGTTTAGGAACCCTGACTAAGCTTATAGTAGGGTGTCTTTATTTAGGGACCCTGACTATGCTGAGGGTGTCTTTGTTTAAGGACCCTTACTAAGCTTAGGGTGTCTTTGTTAAGGGACCCTGAATATGCTGAGGGTGTCTTTGTTTAGGGACCCTGACTATGCTTAGGGTGTCTTTGTTTAGGGACCCTGACTATGCTGAGGGTGTCTTTGTTTAAGGACCCTTACTAAGCTTAGGGTTTCTTTATTTAGGGACCTGACTATGCTTAGGGTGTCTTTGTTTAGGACCTGACTGTGCTTAGGGTGTCTTTGTTTTAGGACCCTGACTATGCTGAGGGTGTCTTTGTTTAGGAACCCTGACTAAGCTTAGGGTGTCTTTGTTTAGGGGCCCTGACTATGCTTAGGGTGTCTTTGTTTAAGGTCCCTGACTAAGCTTAGGGTGTCTTTGTTAAGGGACCCTGACTATGCTGAGGGTGTCGTTGTTTAGGGACCCTGACTATGCTTAGGGTGTCTTTGTTTAGGGACCTGACTATGCTTAGGGTTTCTTTGTTTAAGGACCCTGACTATGCTTAGGGTGTCTTTGTTTAAGGACCCTGACTATACCTAGGGTGTCTTTGTTTAGGGACCCTGACTATGCTGAGGGTGTCTTTGTTTAGGAACCCTGACTATGCTTAGGGTTGTCTTTGTCTAGGGACCCTGACTATGCCTAGGATTTCTTTGTTTAGGTACCCTGACTATGCTTAGGGTGTCTTTGTTTATGGATCCTGACTATGCTTAGGGTGTCTTTGTTTAGGAACCCTGACTAAGCT
The DNA here is from genome assembly GCA_018398815.1 of Conus ventricosus. Taxonomy (NCBI): domain Eukaryota; kingdom Metazoa; phylum Mollusca; class Gastropoda; order Neogastropoda; family Conidae; genus Conus; species Conus ventricosus. The sequence goes on from JAFLJL010016584.1 coordinate 17,631, forward strand.
TAGGGTGTCTTTGTTTAGGGGCTCTGTTCTTCAGCTGCCTGTCTCTGTTTAAGATCCTTGTCTCTCTTTAGGATCCCTGTCGTTGTTTGGAGTCTTTTCGTCTTCGTTAGTGGTCCCTCTGTTTCTTTAGGATCCTCTCTGTAAGGCCATTTTTTTAGTTTGTACAGGGTCTCTCTGCCTTTGATTGTGTTGATAGTGGAGAAGTCATGAAGGGGGAAAGACACAGGAGAATACACTGTCTCACTTGGTTAAACTCGGCACGACCATTCAATGTTTTTTACTTTTGGCCCAAAATAACGCAGAGGGCGCCACAGATATTTTATTCCAGTGGACAGGGGAGATAATTCTGCTCAACACGCTCACATGGTCGCAATGATTATGTCACGAAAAGAATCCATTACACTGTAACGTCTGTAGTTGACTTAGACTAGAGCTCAACAAGATTTAAAACCTTAACAGCATAACCCTCTCAACAGGCATTTCACTAAAAATCAGATTTCTGAATTTCTGCAACTGGAATTTGGTAGCAGGTTTGATCGTGACATCTGCAACCATTTCAAAAGTAGGACAATACTTCAATTCAATTTTCTTCTTGTCCATATGCTCGGGTCTTTGTCTGTTGACAGGATCGTTTGCTAAAGCGATTGTGATCTGATTGTCTTCCACAATCAAAACAGAGCCATAACTGTTCTTTGGTCAGTGTCCTTCCGTAACGGGGTGAGATACAAGCAGTGGCTGCAAGTGCGATTTACTCAGCTTCACAAGTGGACAGAGTCAAAGTTGGTTGTTTCCTAGACTTCCAGGAAATGAGAAGACTCACAAGTGGACAGAGTCAAAGTTGGTTGTTTCCTAGACTTCCAGGAAATGAGAAGACCTGTCTTGGTAGAGTGAAACCATACTCAGTAGTGCTGCGTCTGTCTTCAGAGGACCACGTCCAATCGGCATCACTGTAGCCTGTCAGTGATAAGTCTTCAGCACTTCTTGCTGCATCTGTCTTCAGAGGATGACGCCCAGTCGGCATCACTGTAGCCTGTCAGTGATAAGTCTTCAGCACATCTTGCTGCATCTGTCTTCAGAGGATGACGCCCAGTCGGCATCACTGCAGCCTGTCAGTGATAAGTCTTCAGCACTTTTCCTGTAGATCAACTCATAATCCATTGTGCCTTTCATGTACCTCAATACATGTTCACAGCAACCAGTGAGAGCTTTGACAAATGTGACAGTTTCGTGACAACCCAACTGATGTCAGGCCTGATACAGATCATAATGTAAATCAAAGTGCCTGCAATTTCGCGGTATGTTCTACCATCAATTAGATCATCATCATGACTGTTCTCAATTCTTTCTTCACAAATGTGGGTTTCTTTGTCATAAATTCAACCTTTCTGTACCGTCCCACCTTGTTTGGCTCTGGATAGTACACCCAGTATGCAGTGCTGCCCTGTCGTATCCTACATATATGTCCTTTGGAATGTACACTAAGTATGCAGTGCTAACCCTGTCGAAATGCCTACAATATGCCCTTTGGAAAGTACACTACGTATGCAGTGCTGCCCCTGTCGTAGCCTACAAATATGCCCTTTGGGAAGTACATTAAGTATGCAGTGATAACCCTGTCGTAATGCCTACAAATATGCCCTTTGGAAGGTACACTAAGTATGCAGTGCTAACCCTGTCGTATGCCTACAAATATGCCCTTGGAAGAACACTAAGTATGCAGTGCTAACCCTTGTAGTATGCCTACAAATATGCCCTTTGGAAAGTACACTAAGTATGCAGTGCTAACCCTGTCGTATGCCTACAAATATGCCCTTTGGAAAGTACACTAAGTATGCAGTGCTAACCCTGTCGTATGCCTACAAATATGTCCTTTGGAAAGTACACTAAGTATGCAGTGCTAACCCTGTCGTATGCCTACAAATATGTCCTTTGGAAAGTACACTAAGTATGCAGTGCTAACCCTGTCGTATGCCTACAAATATGCCCTTTGGAAAGTACACTAAGTATGCAGTGCTAACCCTGTCGTATGCCTACAAATATGTCCTTTGGAAAGTACACTAAGTAGGGCAGTGGTAACCCTGTCGTATGCCTACAAAATATGTCCTTTGGAAAGTACACTAAGTATGCAGTGGTAAACCCTGTCGTATGCCTACAAATATGCCCTTTTCGCACTTGTCATCAAGCGTTTGCTTTTTCTTTGGTATATGCAAAGCATTCGCATCCAAATGGCCGCATGTGGGACAAGTTTGGGGTGTGTCCAGTCAGTGCGGAATATGGAGTCCGTTTGATACAATTGCAATAGCATCTATTGCGTGTGCAAGCAGCTGCCATGACTGCACATGGCCATAGCTCCTGGGAACTCAGCCTGAATAAACAAACGACCCGTTTCAAACAGGTCCTCCAATGTCTTTCTGAAGTGCCGTTCTGGTGCGGCGAATAAGGCGCTGACATTGCACGCTTTATTTGGTTCTGGTGCGGCGAAAAGGCGCTGACATTGCATGCATTTATTTTGTTCTGGTGCGGTGAATAAGGCGCTGACATGTCATGCTTTATTTGGTTCTGGTGCGGTGAATAAGGCGCTGACATTGCATGCTTTATTTTGTTCTGGTGCGGAGAATAAGGCGCTGACATTGAAATGCTTTATTTGGTTCTGGTGCGGAGAATAAGGCGCTGACATTGCATGCTTTATTTGGGTTTTCTGGTGCGGAGAATAAGGCGCTGACATTGCATGCTTTATTTGGTTCTGGTGCGGAGAATAAGGCGCTGACATTGCATGCTTTATTTTGTTCTGGTGCGGAGAATAAGGCGCTGACATTGCATGCTTTATTTGGTTCTGGTGCGGAGAATAAGGCGCTGACATTGCATGCTTTATTTTGTTCTGGTGCGGAGAATAAGGCGCTGACATTGCATGCTTTATTTGGTTCTGGTGCGGTGAATAAGGCGCTGACATGTCATGCTGTATGTTGTTCTGGTGCGGTGAATAAGGCGCTGACATTGCATGCTTTATTTTGTTCTGGTGCGGAGAATAAGGCCTGACATTGCATGCTTTATTTGGTTCTGGTGCGGTGAATAAGGCGCTGACATTGCATGCTTTATTTTGTTCTTTCTAAAAGTGAGAAAAAGGCATCTGAAGTGACCTCTGTGCCATTATCTGACCTCATTGCTTTCACTTTGCCAAAAGGAGCGGAATCTCCCAAAGACTTCTCTGTTGCTACACCAGCATCACTCTTCTTCTCCATGAAGTACACAACAACTGCTCCTGAATAATCCTCAGTGAAACTCATGGCATATACCTTAACTCTTCTTGTGAAGATGGAGAAATTGGTCCTGCAAGGTCAGTATGATGTAACTGTAAGGGGACAGTAAGAGCGATTCTGTCGTGGTCCTTTGTTTCTGTCGTTTAAACATTTTGCCGCACACACTTCACAATCCTCTGGTCTGTCTGTTTCTGTCATTTGACATTTTGCTGCACACACTTCACTTCACAATCCTCAGGTCTGTCTGTTTCTGTCATTTGACATTTTGCCGCACACACTTCACTTCACAATCCTCAGGTCTGCCCTGTTTCTGTCGTTTGACGTTTTGCCACGCACACACACTTCACAATCCTCTGGTCTGTTTGTTTCTGTTGTTTGACGTTTTGCCACGCACACACACTTCACAATCCCCTGGTCTTTTTGCCTTGTGTGTCCTTGTCGTGCCTTCAACCACCTTTTCAAGTTTCAATACCTCATCAACATTGCGGTGACCCATGATTTCGTGCCAATCTTTCAGATCATTTGCATAATTCATGCAATCGGTGTCAATATTTTGATTCAAGGTTTGCAGATAATACAATTTGCCATGTTTGTCAATGTTAATTTTGTGCCATCTTTATAAACAAGTTCAGCAGAATCTGGTTGGAACAAAATCGTGGCACCTTGTTCAGTGGCAGCTTGCACTGAAAATAATATGTTCAGAGAATATGAGGGTGCATACAAAGCATTTTTATGAAGCAGTAACACATCTTCCATTCATGCCCGTAACATTACATTCACCCCCCCCCCCCTTTCAATGCAATACTGTTTTGTATTTTCCCCATTTGCAAATTCTATGTAATGTTTTTTCAGGGTCAAAGTTATCATCAAAATAGACAAATTTGACTTATCATTGAAAATGTGCGTGGTTGCACCGCAGTCAACCAGAAGTTTGTCACTTTTTATCTCGTATCTATCACTATGGCATGCAAAAACGAAAGAATATTCATCGGTCTGAGAGTTCAGATACTTCATGGACTCTGTCACCGTTTCTACCCTTACGACGGCACGATTTGTCAGTGTGATTGTTCATGTGACAATGACTGCACCACAGCCTACTTTTTTACTTTTCGCTACAGTTTTTCGCGACATGACCAGGAAGTTTGCACTTGCAGCAGATCACATCTTTCCCATCTTGGCCGTGACTGGAGCCAGACTTCGCTGCAGATTTCAACAAGAATCATCGCTCTTTGCTCTTGACCGTTCAGTCTCCTCAAAAAATTCTCAAAAGCTAATTTAAATCACCAAAGGTTTGTTTCTTTTCGCTTTGTGAATGACTGCCATAAATGACTGTTCAGTATGTGGTAAGCCTTTCAGCACCATTGCAATCAAAAACCTGTCAGCCACTGTTTCACCTGCATTCGTTCATGTACAACAGCTGTATCTGCACGAATGATGTAATATGTCACAGTTTCATCCGATCGTTCACCAACGATGTCAGTTCAGTATAGAGAGCTACCACACGTGGGATGCCTTTGCCAGCATAGCGCTCACGTAGAATCTTCAAGGCTTTTCCCCCATCATCACTGGTTTTTCCCCCATCGCAAGAGACAGACTCTTATCATCCAAAATTGGAATTAATTCGGCACAGGTCTCTTCATTTTTGCTCTCATCAATTTCTTCTCCGTCGTCTGCTAAAATGAACGTCTTTCAACTTCTGTATTTTCATGTAACCCAGCAATTTCTTCTCCGTCGTCTGCTAAAATGACGTCTTTCAACTTCTGTATTTTCATGTAACTCAGCAATTTCTTCTCAGTCCCTCTGCTAAAATGACGTCTTTCAACTTCTGTATTTTCATGTAACCCCGAAATTTCAGCTCCCACTTTTCGTACTTGCGCTCATCCCCATCGAAGACGAGTCTAGTATACCTGTTCGGGCTGGGCCCATACCCTGTTGATGGTGGAGAAGTCATGATGGGGGAAGACGAGTCTAGTATACCTGTTCAGGCTGGGCCCATACCCTTTGTGGTGGAGAAGTCATGATGGGGGAAGACGAGTCTAGTATACCTGTTCGGGCTGGCCCACAACCTGTTGATGGTGGAGAAGTCATGATGGGGCAAAACGAGGCTAGTATTACCTGTTCGGGCTGGGCCCACACCCTGTTGATGGTGGAGAAGTCATGATGGGGAGAACACACAGGAGGAAACACAATCTCGTTACATACAAATAGTTTGTCAGTGGGGAAAAGACGCGTTATATTAAACATGTTGTCAGTGGGGAAAACACGAGTTATATGCAGACATGTTGTCAGTGGGAAAAGACCGTTATATCAAACATGTTGTCAGTGGGGAATAGACGCGTTATATCAAACATGTTGTCCCGTGGGAAAAGACGCGTTATATCAAACATGTTGTCAGTGGGAAAACACGAGTTATATGCAGACATGTTGTCAGGGGGAAAAGACGCGTTATATCAAACATGTTGTCAGTGGGGAAAACACGTCGTTATATCAAACATGTTGTCAGTGGGAAAACACGCGTTATATGAAACATGTTGTCATGGGGAAAAGACGCGTTATATCAAACATGTTGTCAGTGGGGAAAACAGGCATTATATCAAACATAGTTGTCAGTGGGGAAAACAGGCGTTATATCAAACATGTTGTCAGTGGGAAAACAGGCGTTATATCAAACATGTTGTCAGTGGGGAAAACAGGCGTTATATCAAACATGTTGTCAGTGGGGAAAACAGGCGTTATATCAAACATGTTGTCTGTGGGAAAACAGGCGTTATATCAAACATGTTGTCAGTAGGGAAAAGACGCGTTATATCAAACATGTTGTCAGTGGGGAAAAGACGCGTTATATCAAACATGTTTTCAGTGGGGAAAAGACGCGTTATATCAAACATGTTGTCTGTGGGGAAACACGCGTTAGATGCAAACATGTTTTTCAGTGGGGAAAACAAATGCAAACAAATTCGGACAACAGAAATTCCTTGAAAGAACACAATGTCGTACATTCACATTGAAACTGAACATAGAGTCCATACTCGTGTGTGTGTGTGTGTGTGTGTGTGTGTGTGCGTGCGTGCGTGCGTGCGTGCGTGCGTGCGTGTGTGCGTGCGTGCGTGCGTGCGTGCGTGCGTGCGTGCGTGCGTGCGTGCGTGCGTGTGTGTGTGTGTGTGTGTGTGTGTGTGTTGGTGTGTGTGTGTTGTGTGTGTGTGTGTGTGTGTGTGTGTGTGTGTGTGTGTGTGGGTGTGTGTGTGTGTTGTGTGATAAGGCATAAGCAATGAGCGTGTTGCGATAGTTTGCCCACTGCTGTCTAATATTGTCCTGACCATAAAATGGTTTGTGTTCTAAGGCTTCATCGCCAAAATATTTACGAGGCTGATAATGAACATACCTGCTGTTATGACGAGTTTGCTTTGAAGCAGACACTAATTGATTGCTGCTGGAGGGAAATGCACGTCTGCATTGATAATAAAAAATGTGCTTTGGGCGGGTCGTTTATCTGTCAAACATCGGCTATTAGAGCCATCAGCCCACACCATCTGTGGAGACTGTATTCAGTGTGCATTAAAATGGCTCGGTGGAGACTTTATTCAGTGTGCATTGAAATGGTTCGGTGCCGTTCAGTTCTCCGCGTTCTGCTCCACAGGTGCTGTGTGGTGAGGATGGTGACGGGCAATAAACAGGAGCACGAAGTGCAGACAACTGCACCAGCTGGCTGTGCTGATGTAGAATGAGGCGAGTTGCCTGCCCGTGCCGATCGCAGTTCCTTGGGTTCTCTCCCTTTTCGTTCTTTTTTTTTTTCTTCTTTTTTTTTTTTGCCTCTCCGGTGTCAGCCATCCTTTGGGATCGGTGATTCTGGATGGTTATTTTCTGTATTAGCAAGCTTAAAAGAAAAATATATGTAGGTTCAGCATACTGAACAACACCTCTGTCTGTCTGCCTGCCTGTCTCTCTCTCTCTCTCTCTCTCTCTCTCTCTCCTCTCTCTCTCTCTCTCTCTCTCTCTCTCTTCTCTTCTCTCTCTCTCTCTCTCTCCTCTCTCTCTCTCTCTCTTTAGCACCCAGCGTAACTCACAGCTGTGAATGACATACTATCTGTTTGAAATGTTCACTGAACATAGCTA
>JAFLJL010016584.1:30000-43106 GCA_018398815.1 Conus ventricosus
TGTAGGACAACATCGTGATGATTTCATGATCTGCATGTACATGCTGATATCTCTGTAGGACAACATTGTCTGTATGTACACGCTGATATCTCTGTAGGACAACATGATGATGATTTCATGGTCTGTATGTGCATGCTGGGGATGACATTGGCTAACATTACATATAGCATCGAGTATGTTGCCACGTGCATTGCAATTTTGTCCCCCCCCCCCCCCCCTTCAAACAGACCATTAACGTCCTGCACATCAGATCTGTCCGTTGTCATTTGAGTATATTCCAGAAAAGAATGTTTTCATTTGAGTTATCATGTTCTTCGCAACCAGACCATTGTATAAAGACATCCCCTATACAAAATGAAAGGGATTTTCTGTTCTATTAAATTTCAAATCGATCTTTGTATTCTGTCCAGCGATGTGGTTTGCTTGGTAGTAGTAGTAGTAGTAGTAGTAGTAGTAGTAGTAGTAGTAGTAGTATAGTGTAGCAGCAGTAGTAGTAGTAGTAGTAGTAGTAGTAGTAGTAGTAGTAGTAGTTGCTGTTGTTGTTGTTGTTGTTGTTGTTGTTGTTGTTGTTGTTGTTGCTTAAAATCTAGACAGCTTTGATGTGTGATCTCAAAACGCTTGCAAGCATTCTCCAAACTCGCGACCCGTGTCGGTGGGCTTTTACATGAAAACGCTTAGCAAACTGAGGTAGGAAAGAGGCAGGAATCTTATTAGCAAACTGAGGTAGGAAAGAGGTAGGAATCTTATTAGCAAACTGAGGTAGGAAAGAGGTCGGAATCTTATTAGCAAACTGAGATAGGAAAGAGGTAGGAATCTTGTTAGCAAACTGAGGCAGGAAAGAGGTAGGAATCTTAGCAAACTGAGGGAGGATGAGGTAGGAATCTTATTAGCAAACTGAGGTAGGAAAGAGGTAGGAATCTTATTAGCAAACTGAGGTAGGAAAGAGGTAGGAATCTTATTAGCAAACTGAGGTAGGAAAGAGGTAGGAATCTTATTAGCAAACTGAGATAGGAAAGAGGTAGGAATCTTGTTAGCAAACTGAGGCAGGAAAGAGGTAGGAATCTTAGCAAACTGAGGGAGGATGAGGTAGGAATCTTATTAGCAAACTGAGGTAGGAAAGAGGTAGGAATCTTATTAGCCAACTGAGGTAGGAAAGAGGTAGGAATCTTATTAGCAAACTGAGGTCGGAAAGAGGTAGGAATCTTATTAGCAAACTGAGGAAGGAAAGAGGTAGGCATCTTATTAGCAAACTGAGGCAGGAAAGAGGGAGGAATCTTATTAGCAAACTGAGGTAGGAAAGAGGTAGGCATCTTATTAGCAAACTGAGGCAGGAAAGAGGGAGGAATCTTATTAGCAAACTGAGGTAGGAAAGAGGGAATCTTATTAGCAAACTGAGGTAGGAAAGAGAGAATCTTATTAGTAAACTGAGGCAGGAAAGAGGGAATCTTACTAGCAAACTGAGGTAGGAAAGAGGGAATTGTATTTGCAAACTGAGGCAGGAAAGTGGGAATCGTATTAGCAAACTGAGGCAGGAAAGAGGGAGGAATCTTATCAGCAAACTGAGGTAGGAAAGAGAGAATCTTATTAGCAAACTGAGGCAGGAAAGAGAGAATCTTATTAGCAAACTGAGGTAGGAATGAGAGAATCTTATTAGCACACTGAGGTAGGAATGACAGAATCTTATTAGCACACTGAGGTAGGAAAGACAGAATCTTATCAGCACACTGAGGTAGGAAAGAGGGAGTCGTATTAGCAAACTGAGGTAGGAAAGTGGGAATCTTATTAGCAAACTGAGGTAGGAAAGTGGGAATCTTATTAGCAAACTGAGGCAGGAAAGAGGGAATCGTATTAGCAAACTGAGGTAGGAAAGTGGGAATCGTATTAGCAAACTGAGGTAGGAAAGTGGGAATCTTATTAGCAAACTGAGGTAGGAAAGAGGGAATCGTATTAGCAAACTGAGGTAGGAAAGTGGGAATCTTATTAGCAAACTGAGGCAGGAAAGTGGGAATCGTATTAGCAAACTGAGGCAGGAAAGTGGGAATCTTATTAGCAAACTGAGGCAGGAAAGTGGGAATCGTATTAGCAAACTGAGGTAGGAAAGAGGGAATCGTATTAGCAAACTGAGGCAGGAAAGAGGGAATCACATTAGCAAACTGAGGTAGGAAAGTGGGAATCTCTTTTTCTTATTTACTTTTGATGGAATCTGTACTTCAGCTACATTTAGTGGAATATAACTGTTCAGTTTTGTGCCATCCGTCTGCGATTACTGTCATTGCCACCGCCAATGCTACCTCTCTGTCTGTATGTCTGTCTGTCTGTCGGTCTATCTGTCGGTCTGTCGGTCTGCCTCTGTCTGTCTGTCTGTCCGTCTGTCTGTCTCTGTCTATCTGTCTGTCTGTCTGTCGGTCGGTCTGTTTGTCTTCTCTCTCTCTCTCTCTCTCTCTCTCTCTCTCTCTCTCTCTCTCTCTCTCTCTCTCTCTCTCTCTCTCTCTCTCTCTCTCTCTCTCCACATGTGAAACATCCACAGAATCTCCTTGTCCTGCATGTAGACACATTATTGATGACGAAGAACACTTTCTGTTCCACTGTACTGCTCATAATGAAGTGCGGACAAATTGTTCACTTTTCCAGTTAGATATAGTGAAAAGACAAAATGTTGCTGTCGTGTTATCATCAGATGATGAACTTGTAATTAAATCAGTTGCGAAATTCATCGCAGAAGCATTGAAATTTAGATGGATGAAGGATAGTGAAATTGAAGATAATGCGTTATAAGAGATACATGAATGAATATTATCATTCATCGCAAGTGGAAGAGATCAGTAAGATACATCGTCATCATTTTATCGAGTGGATGGTCGAGTCAGTCTTAAGGTGTTTTTTTTTTTTCTAATTGCATTACTCCTGTGCGTGAGGACATAAGGAAATGTTATGAATTTATTTGATTTTAATCTTTGATTTGGTGCACACTAGGAAATGAATGTGTACTATTTGTTAGCAGGAAAGGAAGAGGGCAATGTTATTGTTCTGTGACCTCTCCCCCCTTGTCAAAAGACCTCTTTGGTAATGACAATAAAATATCAAAGTGTCAACGTGTCAAGTGTCTCTCTCTCCACGGTCAAACGACCATTTCTGCCCCCCCCCCCCCTCCCCACCCCCACCCCCCGGCTCCCCGGATCTCTCTCCATCCCATCTTCTCCGTTCACCACGCCAGCCTTTCCTTGGTCTGCCTTCACCACGCCAGCCTTTCCTTGGTCTGCCTTCACCACGCCAGCCTTTCCTTGGTCTGCCTTCACCACGCCAGCCTTTCCTTGGTCTGCCTTCACCACGCCAGCCTTTCCTTGGTCTGCCTTCACCACGCCAGCCTTTCCTTGGTCTGCCTTCACCACGCCAGCCTTTCCTTGGTCTGCCTTCACCACGCCAGCCTTTCCTTGGTCTGCCTTCACCACGCCAGCCTTTCCTTGGTCTGCCATGTTTCCCATGAACGTCGCCAGCTTCCTGTCACCTCCCCCCCCCCCCCCCTGCTCTCCCGCCTCCTCTCCCCTTTCGCTCCCCCCCCCCCCCCTCACCCTCAGCGTCGTTTCGTTTACATTTCTTTCTTACAAAATGTCCACAGAAATGCAGAAAAACCAACACCATCAAGGGCCTTGACGACGACCAGAACGGAGTCACACACAACCAGGCCAGACCCAGTGGTGAAGTCAAGGGCCTTGACGACGACCAGAACGGAATCACACACAACCAGAAGAGAATGTAAATATCTTCGTTCAAGCTCACCCATCTTATTTTGCACGAAAACCCCTTTTTCACATACAAATCACGTCCATCACATATCAGTTTTGACTAATTTTAACACCTGTTTTACAATTAAAATTAACACGCCAAAACCTCTAAAATCGACGTTATTAGTGTTTTAAAACGGGAGTTTCCGTGTAGAATAGGATGGCGATCGTGAACGAACATATTTACATTCTCTCGAGGGATATAAAAATCTAATGATTTACAGCACGCTCTTCTACTTCCAGCACCATCAATAAATCAGAACAAACAACTGGCTTTCCGTCTTGATTGTTTTTTTTTACATCCAATGAATTTATATCTACGCTAATTAATTCTTTAAATTGGTTGTCTCCGTCAAACGTATATAACTGATAATCGCAAAACCCCGCCCTAGTTGGTAGCAAAACCTTTAGAACTGTAGACGGATAGCCAGCAAACAAATTTGAACATGTTTTTAACTCTCGTAAATGGACATACAACATTGGGTTCACGAGAAAATCAGAAGGTCTATTGCCTTTAAATTGATATACATCTTCTCTTGTACTAAATCTATAATCATTGGCACTGCTGTGAAAGCCTAAAATTCGAGCCAGTCCTTTAGGGAAAGTATACTCTCTTCTTTCTTCTAGTGGGAAATTTACAGTAATTCTGAGGTTTGCCTCGTTAATTGTTAACAATATGTTAGATTCGCTAAGTACTTCTTTTAAAGAACAAAAGTTGTAGTAGCCATCAGGTATTGTTATATGAGTTATTTGATTGCCTTGTTCGCCATTAACATTAATCCAGTTATTCTGAGCCTTTTCAGATATGTTAACCCACATAACTTTAAACCCAATTTCTCTAAGGGCAACCCTATAATTACCGCACCTATTGTCAGTTGGGTTTGTTAAGAACACACGTTTGTTTTGTTGGTTTTATATAGATGCGCATCTTTTTTATAACTATTTTAAAAAACTAATTTAAAAATGGAACCTTTTAAATATAACGAAAGTGCCACTTATAATGTAGGGGCGTTTTATAACCCCAAATCTTTGGACTTCAGCAATTTAACCATTGCAGTAGATGAATATAATGGCTTCCACGTTAGACTTGTAAACCCACTAACTAAATATTCAAATCCACCAATAAAGAATGATAGAGTACCATCAGCATGGTCATCCCGCCCTATGTCTTTTTTCCAGAATCAGTTAAATTTTGCGATTTACTGCGCAACTACTGGCTGTGGCGTTTCGTATGCAAACCATTTAAACCATCCCAATCTTTTAGTAAGGGCAGTATATAACTTTCATGTTTATTACCAGTACAGACGAATACTAACTGAACTACAAGTACCCCTCCCTAACGACAACGCGTTTAATCCATTCAACAGCCCAATGGACAATAATGCATATGAAAGAATCTGCAACGAATTTAACATTGATCCTTCAACTGATTTTAGACAAAGGTTAGACCGCAATCATGGGTTAGGCACATTGTATTTGTGGGGTCAACATAGAGAAATGAGTATGACTACTGGCCCGGCCACACTTCTTTTCAACCAGACAAACAAGTTCGATTGATGTCAATAGAACAAAAACGCCTAATGCTTGGGCAACATTTATCTTAGATGAAAGTAAAGGCCTAAGAATGCCAGGAGTGCAAAGACTTAATGACTCCATACGGACGTACGTTTGGTGTCTATTAGGAGCACAAGCACAGACCAAGTCTAGCATCGTGGATCAGTCTACAGGCTTTGATGCCAGAAAATTTCCCCCTACAAAGGTATCAAAACGTTCTTGGGGGGGGCCCCCTTTTTTTTTTTTTTTTTTTTTTTCAACCTGTCGTGAGACATAAGAAATTTATAATTTATTGATTTTAATCTTTGATTGGGGTGCACCAGAAATAATGTTACTATTTGTAGAAAGGAAAGAAAGGCAATTATTGTTCTTGACCTCCCCCCCTGTCAAAAGACCTTTGAATGACAATAAAAATCAAAGTGTCAACGGTCAAGTGTCTCTCTTCCACGGTCAAACGACCATTCGGGGCCCCCCCCCCCCCCCTCCCCACCCCCACCCCCCGGCTCCCCGGATCTCTCTCCACCCCATCTTCTCCTTTTCACCACGCCAGCCTTTCCTTGTCTGCCTTAAACCAACGCCAGCCTTTCCTTGGTCTGCCTTCACCACGCCAGCCTTTCCTTGGTCTGCCTGCACCCACGCCAGCCTTTCCTTGTCTGCCTTCACCACGCCAGCCTTTCCTTGTCTGCCTTCACCACGCCGGGCCTTTCCTTGGTCTGCCTTCACCACGCCAGCCTTTCCTTGGTCTGCCTTCACCACGCCAGCCTTTCCTTGGTCTGCCTTCACCACGCCAGCCTTTCCTTTGGTCTGCCATGTTTCCCATGAACGTCGCCAGTTTCCTGTCACCTCCCCCCCCCCCCCCCCCCTCTCCCCCCGCCTCCTCTCCCCTTTCGCTCCCCCCCCCCCCCCCCTTCACCCTCAGCGTCGTTTCGTTTACATTTTTTTCTTACAAAATGTCCACAAAATCAGAAAAACCAACACCATCAAGGGCCTTGACGACGACCAGACGGAGTCAAAACACAACCAGGCCAGACCCAGTGGTGAAGTCAAGGGCCTTGACGACGACCAGAACGGAATCACACACAACCAGAAGAGAATGTAAATATCTTCGTTCAAGCTCACCCATCTTATTTTGCACAAAAAACCCCCTTTTTCACATACAAATCACGTCCATCACATATCAGTTTGACTAATTTTAACACCTGTTTACAATTAAAATTAACAACGCCAAAACCTCTAAAATCGACGTTATTAGTGTTTTAAAACGGGAGTTTCCGTGTAGAATAGGATGGCGATCGTGAACGAACATATTAACATTCTCTCGAGGGATATAAAAATCTAATGATTTAACAGCACGCTCTCTACTTCCAGCCCATCAATAAATCAGAACAAACAACTGGCTTTTCGTCTTGATTGTTTTTTTTTACACCCAAAATGAATTTTATATCTACGCTAATTAATTCTTTAAATTGGTTGTCTCCGTCAAACGTATATAATGATAATCGCAAAACCCCGCCCTAGTTGGTAGCAAAACCTTTAGAACTGTAGACGGATAGCAGCAAAAAAATTTGAACATGTTTTTAACTCTCGTAAATGGACATACAACATTGGGTTCACGAAAATCAAAAGGTCTATTCCCTTTTAAAAATTGATATACATCTTCTTGTACTAAATCTATAATCATTGGCACTGCTGTGAAAGCCTAAAATTCGACCCAGTCCTTTAGGGAAAGTATACTCTCTTCTTTCTTCTAGTGGGAAATTTACAGTAATTCTGAGGTTTGCCTCGTTAATTTGTTAACAATATTTTTAGATTCGCTAAGTACTTCTTTTAAAGAACAAAAGTTGTAGTAGCCATCAGGTATTGTTATATAGTTATTTGATTGCCTTGTTCGCCATTAACATTAATCCAGTTATTCTGAGCCTTTCAGATATGTTAACCACATAACTTTACACCCAATTTCTCTAAGGGCAACCCTATAATTACCGCACCTAAATTTTCAGTTGGGTTTGTTAAAACACACGTTTTGTTTTGTTGGTTTATTTTAGAGCGCATCTTTTTTATAACTATTTAAAAAACTAATTAAAAAAGGGGAAACCTTTTAAATATAACGAAAGTGCCACTTATAATGTAGGGTTTTTATAACCCAAACTTTGGGCTTCAGCAATTTAACCATTGCGTAGATGAATATAATGGGTTCCACGTTAGACTTGTAAACCACTAACTAAAAATTCAAATCCACCAATAAAGAATGATAGAGTACCATCAGCAGGTCATCCCGCCTATGTCTTTTTTCCAGAATCAGTTAAATTTTGCGATTTACTGCGCAACTACTGGCTGTGGCGTTTCGTATGCAAACCATTTAAACCATCCCAATCTTTTAGAAGGGCAGTATATAACTTTCATGTTTATTACCAGTACAGACAATACTAACTGAACTACAAGTACCCCTCCCTAACGACAACGCGTTTAATCCAATTCAACAGCCCAATGGACAATAATGCATATGAAAGAATCGCAACGAATTTAACATTGATCCCTTCAACTGATTTTAGACAAAGGTTAGACCGCAATCATGGGTTAGGCACATTGTATTTGTGGGGTCAACATAGAGAATATGAGTATGACTACTGGGCCCGGCCCCACTTCTTTTCAACCAACAAACAAGTTCGATTGATGTCAATAGAACAAAAACGCCCTAATGCTTGGGCAACATTTATCTTAGATGAAAGTAAAGGCCTAAGAATGCCAGGAGTGCAAAGACTTAATGACTCCATACGGACGTACGTTTGGTGTCTATTAGGAGCAAAGCACAGACCAAGTCAGCATCGTGGATCAGTCTACAGCTTTGATGCCCGAAAACAATTTCTAGTTAATTTAGAAGATGCTATTAACTCTGCTGTTGATTTGCCCGCCAGCATACAAAGGTATCAAGACGTTCTTGCACATGCTAGGTCAAAGGTTGACTTTGTTTGTAGGTCATGGTTTATACATGCTGCCTTTTTGACCTTAGACTACAGATTGGCATGATACAGAACTATACAATGAAATCCTCATAGCTGGAGACGATCAAAACTTTTTGGGGCCCCAAACAAGGCTTAAACAAAAAGGCCCGCCCCATCCATTTTAAAACAAGTACCAGCCCTGAAAAAAGCGATCCTGTTATAAGCGCCCCACAGCCAGAAGCACCCCGAAAGCACCCACCTGTTGACGCCTCACACTGACAGCCACACTAGCGAAAAGACAGCCCTCGTTGGTTTTTAACTTTTACTGGATTAGCTATACTTTATTTCACTAAAAATTAAAACCAGCAAGGACAAACCTGAGGGCAAAGAAACCCGGGTGTGGCCCAACCCCCTTAGAGTGTCAGGAGATAAGGGCCGAAACACTTGCTTGAAGGGGGCTTCTCTTCTGAGGACTCTCTGCTGCCACGCTCTCCACGAGTTTCTTTCTACTGATGCATGGGTAAACCATTGACTTCCGGGAATAGGCCGGAGGACGTCCGGGAAAGACCGGGGGACACTGGGAAAGACCAGAACCAAGGGCTCTGTGGGCTGGCTCCCCACTTTGCCTTAAACATGTGGCTACTAAAAATAAAAGGAAAAGATGCTCCAGGATTCACCGAAAGGGGGAGAGAATGATGAATCCATCGGTGCTCAACCAATCACGACTGCAAATCCCAAACGGACTATGAACATGGACCAAATGGAACATCCATGTGTCTGTGAAAGCGTTTCGCTACCACCCGTGGCATGAAGATCCACAGAACAAAGATGGGATGTGTGAAGACTCATCTGAATGAGCAGCAGCGCCTGCATCAGCAGATAAGACGTCGGAAGACCAAGGCCAGGATTTAAACCACAGTGCCAAGGACATCCACGCTGTTGGTACGGATGAGGAATTTACACAGGCCCTCGATGCCAGGCGCCTGAAACTCAACCTGCCACGAGCAAACGAAACTGAAGATTGGGAGAAACTGGATGCAAAAATCGTCCAAAGACTCGATGCACTGATAGGGAAAAGCACCCTGGAACACAAACTAGCCACATATGGGGACATTGTGTATGCCACATGTAGAGACGCCTATGGAGTAAAACTACCCAAAGAGAAAACACCTCCAAAGAAATCCAGACGCCAAGAAAAGATGGACAAGATCAGAGTCCAAAAGAACAACCTCAAGAAGCAAATGAAGACCGCACTGCCAGCTGAAAAACAAGGCTTGGAAAAACTGTGGAAGACCTGAAAGAAAAACACAGCGCCCTCAGCAAAGCGAATCTGCGAGGAAGAGGAAGAGCAAAAAGAAGAAGACACAAGAGCGCTTCTTCAGAGACCCCTTCCAGTTTGCCAGAACACTGTTTGAGCAGCCAAAATCTGGGACCCTAAGTGTGGACAAAGGAGTTCTTGAGCAGCATCTGAGGAAAACATACTCTGACTCACAGAGCAAAGCACCACTCGACATTCAAGATCTGGTGTGCCAACCAACCCTGAGGAACAGTTCAATGGCAAGCCTCCAACGTTGGCGGAAATCAAGAAGGTGGTCGACAAAGCCAGAGCCAAATCATCACCAGGGCCAAACGGAATAACCTTACAGCTTACAGAAATGTCCCAAGGTGCTGGAGTGGCTCCACAGGCTGCTGCGATCGGCTTGGAGAAACCAGAAGATCAGCGGCCAGTGGATGACGGCAGATGGTGTGTACATCCCCAAAGAGCAAAACTCAAGTGACATCAGCCAGTTCAGGCCAATATCACTACTGAACGTCGAAGGGAAAATCTTCTTCTCTGTCATGGCAGCAAGGCTGACCAAGTACCTGATGGAAAACAAGTACTTGGATGTGTCAGTCCAGAAAGGTGGCATCCCAGGCGTGGCTGGCTGTGTAGAACACGCCACAATGATCTGGGACGCAATCCATAAAGCAAAAACAGAAAAGAGAGACCTGGACGTAGGTGGCTCGATCTGGCAAACGCATATGGATCTGTGCCCCATAGATGATACAGTTGGCTCTTGAGATGTACCATGTGCCAAAGAACATCCGCGACATGCTCAAGAAGTACTTCAATGGCTTCTCAATGCGGTTCTCTACCAAGGACTACACAACTGATGGATCAACTTGGAAGTGGGCATTGCAATGGGCTGTGCAATTCCCCGATACTGTTCGTGCTGGCAATGGAACTCATCTTGAAAGCAGCAACAAACAACGCGAGACAAACAGACCTTGGCGATGGATACAAGATGCCTCCTCTCAGGCCTTCATGGATGACACTACAGTGATTTCATCCAGAGAAGACGAGACACGTCATGTGCTGGAGAGGCTGGACGACATAGTTGCCTCATCCAGAATGAAGTTCAAGCCAAAGAAATCACGGAGTCTCTCACTGAGGAAAGGAAAAGTGGCCGAATCTGTGGTCTTCAGTGTTGCCAACCAGGCCATTCCAACAGTCACAGAAGAACCAGTCAAGAGCCTTGGAAGATGGTATGATGATACGCTGAAAGACACACAAAGAGCAAAAGAAACCAAGCAGATGGCGGAAGAAGGCTGGAGACCATTGACCAGTGTGGGCTCCCTGCAAATACAAGGTCTGGTGTCTGCAGTTCATGCTGATACCAAAGCTCCTATGGCCTCTGATGATATACGACATCTGCACCAGCACAGTGGAGCAATGGAAGCCAAATCAACAAGTTCACAAGGAAATGGCTTGGTGTCCCACCCTGTCTGACTGACATCGCGCTGTACTGTCGCCAAGCAAAGCTCAAACTACCACTGAAATCCATCCTGGAGGAATACAAAGCAGGGAAGATCAGACTTCAAAGCATGCTGGAGGACTCAGGAGACAAGGTGGTAGAAGCAATCAAGCCCCAGCTGAAGACAGGCAGAAAATGGAAAGTTCAGAGCGATGGATTCTGCAAAAGAAAGTCTCAAGATCAGAGAAATAACAGGACACACACAGACCAACAGACAAGGACTGGGGGTGACCAAAACTGAATGGTGGTCAAAGGCCAAAGGAAAAGCCAAAAGAGACATGATGATTCAGGAGATGAGAAAAGAAGAAGACCAAAAAGACTCCAAAAAGCAGTCCAGCAGAGCCAGCAAGGGCAATGGACAACGTGGGAGAATGCACTCCAAAGAAGTCTAACTTGGAATGACATTTGGCACATGGCCCTCTCAGGATCAGCTTCATTCTCAGATCTGCATATGACCTTCTGCCCTCAAATGCAAACCTGGTGAAGTGGGGAAAACAGACGATCCTGCATGCCCCCTCTGCCATAAAAAACAAACAGTGGAGCATGTTCTAAGCTCAGTAAAGTAGCCCTGGCTCAAGGAAGGTACACATGGAGGCACAACCAAGTGCTCAAAGAAATTGTACAAGTAGTCTGGGCTAGTACCAACACCACAAAAGGGAGAATCAGGACTCCAAAAGCACCCGCAACATTTCTTCACGGCAGGAGGCAGCAAATCATGGCCAAGAACAACAGTGCCACTCGAAACATGCAGGCAGAGTCTGCTGGATGGGGCAGATGACTGGGAGTGCACTGCAGACCTCCCAGAATGGAAGAGTCACCCAGAGATCATCAGCAGGAGTGGCATGAGACCAGACATAGTAGTCCACTCTAAGTCAACCAAGCAGCTGATCATGATCGAGCTCACGGTGCCATATGAGAACAGAATGGAGGCAGCTCAAATCTACAAGACTGAAAAGTATGCTGATCGGCAAACAGCCTGAGGAGAGAAGGCTATCAGGTCAAAGTCCTCACTGCAGAAATTGGAGCTAGGGGGTTTGTAGGAACGTCTGCATACAGCCTCATGAAACAGCTCTCAGTTGCAGGGAAGGAAAAAACCAGAGCCCTGAAAGCAATGGCAGAAGCGGCAGAGAGGGTTCAAGCTGGATCTGGTCAAGGAGGAACAAAAGTGAACTTCATAAGGCTTAATTTCCCTACAAATATCAGGTGTCCCTGTGGCTCAGTGGTTAAAGCGCGAGTCATTAAGTAGAAAATGAGCATGTCCAGAGGGTCATGGGTTCGAATCCCACCATGGCGTCCCAAGATGGGGAAAAAAAAGGGGCAGCAGAGGGACATCCGGAGTCATGAACCGGGTGTGGCCCAACCCCCCTAGAGTGTCAGGAGATAAGGGCCGAAACACTTGCTTGAAGGGGCTTCTCTTCTGAGGACTCTCTGCTGCCACCCTCCACGAGTTTCTTTCTACTAATCCAGCAGCTAGCACTCCTAATTGCCACAGATGGTCAGCCATATAACCAGCAACTTTGCCTATAGTAGACAAAACCCAACTAACAACACTACCTATTATGCCAGGCAGAGCATCAAGCGCTTTGGCAGCTAACTTCTTTAATAAGTTTGCCAGATGATGTAATTGTTTTCTAATCCAACTTTTACCAGGCTGAGGCGCTGGAGGTGCTACTGACCCTGTTGGTGCACTGCCGGTTAAAGCATAAACGAGTGTAGAGATAGCAAACCCAACGGCTGTTAATATACTAACTATTGTAATCCCCTGTTCCCTGAACAGAGTCCTTATTCTTTCAGCTAGCGTAGTGTTTCAATAAAGTATTTGTTTATAGTTTCTCTTATCTGCTTGTTTGCGCTGCTAGCTGCACTCTGTTATCAGACAACACTTCTAACCTGGCTTTCCTTTCTGACATAATTTTGTATTTTCTGCTGTATTCTAGCCTTTTCTTCTTGCCCTAAATTGTTATCATCTGCATCAGCCAGCTATTTTTTTCTTCTTCTACTCTCTATCATAGCTCGCCAAGTTTTTGCTAAAC
>JAFLJL010016586.1:0-11497 GCA_018398815.1 Conus ventricosus
GATCAAATGTATTTTCATGCACAGTGCATTCAAAATGTATCATAAAGAGAGTAAAACAGTTATCAACGTTAAGCTGACATGTATATGAGAAATTGAAAACTGTAGATGTATTCTTTATCCTTACTTGAAACTTGTTTTTTCATTCTTTCCTGTCAAAATAAATGCCTTATCTCCACTAGGCATAGAACACACTATACATCGGATTCTCAAAAAAGAAAACCCTCAACAATCATTCAGATGAACTTTCTTCACGTGCTGAATATTTTCTTCCCTTAACGTCCATTTCTCATGCTCACTATTTTGTTTTTTACAAATAGTTTATGATGATATCAAAGTTGAGGAAGGGGTATGGAGCTTTCATCTCCGTTGAGATATCTGTCCAGTGTCTTTTCGCCCTTCGGGAATTTCCCTTCTGGCAATCTCTGGGAATTTGGTGGTGGTCTGTATTCCCTCTTTTATGTTCTACTCCTCCTTTCTCTCAGTAGGAGGCCATCTTGTCTGACACTTGGGTTACCGCTTGTGTTTGGTAACAGTGGACTTTGTGGCACTTATAGAAGGTGACCCTGTCCATGTAAAGTGTCGGTGATAGGAAAGACACCATGCAAATTTTTCCTGTGTCATCTTTGGTGCCACTTAAGTGGCATCGCGCTCATTCTGCTCATAATGGCTCCTCCTCCACAGCTACAACCTGGCCCTCCTGCCACAGCCCCAGCAGTGGCAATCCACAGGAGCAGTTGATGTTAAATCATCAAGAGGCAGTCCACTAGAAGAAACACTGCATTGCTCCCAAGTTACTTTGGTGGTGTTAGTGGTGCCTGTCCTGGTCAAACATTCGCAAGACACCACCCACTAAGCCCCCTACTGATGACAATATTTGCCCAGTCGCGGAGCCAGCATGAGTGAGCTCTCCTTCCGGAGGGCACCACTGTGTCAGTCCAGTGATAACAGTTGTAAGTTTGCCATTACTGGCGACCCCAACAGAATCAAACCTAACACGTAGACTTGGAGAGGTGATTGGAACTGAAGTCGCCATGAGAGCAAAGGGTCACAGAATTTGAGACTTGTTTGTATGCTGATCACTGAAGGTGAGAATGAAGAAGATGATGCTGTGAATTCCCATTCAGGTCTGAGACTGCATGACAAGTCTCTGTGCTTGCTTACATGATACATCCCAGCGTCAACCAGGCATGAGAGACACGGGCACCTGCAGTGTTGGTCAGGAAATTTTAACAACATTCTCGGAGACACATCCATTATGTGGATCAGGGTCTAGCATTGTAAGCCTTTCGGCGTATATACGCCGATTCATAGACCCCCATACGCCGATTTCGATTGAGCGTACGCCGAAATCGTTTTTATCGCGAAAAAAAAAAATTCGCATCCGGCGCGCTTCTTATTCGGTACGCTGTCGCCTATTCCAAATCGTCGGGCTCGCCGCCATCTTTGTACACTTTCCCTTGTTAACTTACAGCAGCGAGTGTCATGGCGCGAAGAGTCGATGTTGTTCAACGCGGAAAGCCGTTTCTGACCAAGGATGCCGCTACCAATGGAGATGGGACTGGCTTGATGCCGATTTTGTCATTTTCGACGACGACGGAAATGAAAAGAGCAAGTGCCAATATGGTGAATTTTTCAGGAAACTGACTTGTGCTGGCAAGGCCCATTGCACGTTGTGCGATAAGGAGATCGCGTACTCAAACAAAGGTTTCGTTGCGCTGAAAAACCACTGCGAAACGGACATCCACAGAAAGAGGCTCCGTCCCCTTCCCGACCCCCCCCCCCCCCCCCCCCCCCCCCTCGTCTCTCTCTCTTGATGCTTACTCCTCTCCTTTATCACCTACCCCCCCCCCCCCCCCTATCAGTTCTACCTACCTCTCACTGTTCTCCCATCCTTTTAGCTGTCATCAGTGTGGTCTGGCTGTTCAAAGCTGCCTGCAAGCGTACTCCCCCTTAGGTATATGTAAAAAGAGGAGGGGGTGGTGTGTGTGTGTGTGCTGTCTGTACAGCTCTCTCTCTCTCTCTCTCTCTCTCTCTCCCCCCTCTCCCCCCTTCCCTCTCTCTCCCTCCCTCCCTCCCTTCCCTCTCTCCTCTCTCTCCCCCTCCCTCCTTTCCCTCTCTCTCTCTCTCTTTCTCAAAGAGCAAAGGACTTGGATGTCATCAGAAATCTCTCTCTCTCTCCCTCTCTCGTTTTCACACACACACACACACACACACAAAGTCATTCAAAAGAATCTCATTTTCACACACACACACACACACACACACACACACACACACACACACACACACACACACACAGCCATTCAAAAGAATATATCTCATTTTCACACACACACACACAGTCATTCAAAAGAATATCATTTTCACACACACACACACACACACACACACACACACAGTCATTCAAAAGAATATATCTCATTTTCACACACACACACACACACACACACACACACACACACACACACAGAGTCATTCAAAAGAAAATCTCTGATTTTCACACACACACTTTGATTTTCCAATTTGATGCCAGAAGAGGCCATGAAATGCTCCTAAAATTTCATAAAATCGTCTTCGGCCGGGGGGCTTCGCCCCCCGGACCCCCCAGCGGGGCACTGCCCCTGCACCCCGCCAGGGCCTTGGCGGCCCCTGGACCCCTGCCTCATTTTCAGTTTTTTCAGATTTTCAAAGTGTCGCCCATGAATCAGCCTAGGCGGCCCCAGGACCTCGGCCGAGTAAGCCTAAATCACTTTTTCCAATGCTAGGCTCTGGTGGATAAAACTTGATGGTGTGGTCCCAGTCTTCTCAATTAAGATCACAGCAAACTCAGTTCTGGGTGGAAGGGGCTGGTCAGGCCGGAAGAAATCCCACAAACAAATCGCTCTGAAGGGAATAGAACCCATGTCCTTCCAGCAGGAAGTCCTGTGACGCTATCCGCTTTGCCATGGCGGATGGTAAATCCTTAAATATTTGTATGTTGCTGTTCATTTCTTATCTCAGAGGGTTTTATTGTTGGTTTGTAAGGTTCTTTTCTTTCTTTCTTTGTTTTTTTTGTTTTGCGACAGATGATTTTAAATGGAAATGAAATAACACAGCAGTGTCTTGAAATTCATTTTGATCAATTTTCTTCTTCATTCTCATTGGTGTATTATCTACACAGGCCTTATAGCCAAATTTAATAGAATGTAACCGAGACAAATGCTTAGTGTGGTATATGTATGCCTGTGTGTGTTGGCTAGTGTGTGAATTTACTTGTGAGCTCTCGCTGGCATAGTGCCTAGGAGACAGAATTGGTTTATTCTTTGCAACGTTTTGAAATTTTGAGTGCGTGTTTTGGTTAGTGGATGTATCCTACCTTTAAGCCAGGAAGCCAGAGACATTGACTTCTTTCTTTCTTTCTGCGTACGCAGGCTGATACTCCTGCGGACACTGCCTGTACAGACCGGTAGTGGAGTTTTGTGTGTATGACTGTTTTTTATCCCGCCATTAAGGCAGCCATACTCCCATCTTCGGGGAAGGTGCATGCTGTGTGTAACGTGTCATCCATACCAACGGCCAAACTGGCCTTCTCTTCCAAAAGTTGGTGATGGGATTTTATGTGTGTGCAAGATGATGTGCGTGCGTTCACACACGGAACCTTGGTTTATAGTCTCATTCGAAGGACTGAGTGGGGAATGGAGTCAGAACCAATGTTAACTCCGAGGGAAAAATCCCCCTGTACCGAAATTCGAACCCGTGACCCCAGGATCACGAGTCATGCGCTCTACCAACTGAGGTATTTCGGCCCCTGAGACATTGACTCAGACAGGCTTTGTCATAAAGCAGTGATTGATGTCAGTAGGGAGCATTGTTGGTGGTGTTCTACATACGTTTTATCAGAATAAGTATGACCCCCAAGTCACTTAGCAGCAGTGACTGGCCTCATAAGGACCTGATGTCGATAAGTCTCTGTGGCACTTGCGTCTTCTTCCTGTGTGTGTCAGCAGGATGGCGACAGACCTGATATTGATGACTCCCTATGGTATGTATATCAAGTGCCTGTGTGTCAACATTGTGGTGACAGAGTTGATACTGATAACTCTCTGTTGTATTTACATCTGCTGCTTGTATCGGTCTATAAAGTGGTAACAGACGTTACACAGATAACTCCCTATGGTATTTGCACCTGCTGTTTGTGTGTGTCAGCATTGTGGTAACAGAGCCGAGATTGATAATTCTATGCTACACACCTTATATTGATAACTCCCTATGGTAGTTGCACCTGCTGTTTGTGTGTGTCAGTTTTGTGGTAACAGAGCCGAGATTGATAGTTCTATGCTACACACCTTATATTGATAACTCTCTATGGTAGTTGCACTTGCTGTTTGTGTGTGTCAGCATTGTGGTAACAGAGCTGAGGTTGATAATTTCATATGGTACTTAACTCTGCTGCTTAGGTGTGTCAGCGTCATGGTGACAGACAAGAGGTTTATAACTCCCAGAGACACATCTGCTGCTTGTGTGTGGTGACAGACAGCAGAAGGCAAGTGCAAGGTGACCCTGAAGTACCCCCACTACTTCCCCTGCATGAAGAAAGCTTGTAACCCTCAGACCCGACGCTTGCTGGAGACTGCCTTCAACTCCAGGTGTCTGAAGGAGAACACTGCTATACTGGAGGAGTTGGTGCGACTACGACATGAGGTAAGACAATGGCCGATTCTGTTTCCATTTTTTTCTTTCACCTGTTACAGTGGTTCTTTTATTTCAGTTCATAGCATCGCACAACAGGATAACGAAATCCTTGCACCTATACAAGACCTAATATGCCATATTTTTCATGCTGATGTGACAAAGCTTAAATGATGTGTTGTGTTTTGTGAATCGAAGTGTGAGTACACATGTGTGGTCACTCTGCGGACAGTTTATCCACCGCCATTAAACATTTGCTGGTTATTTCCCCTCATGGGCCTTCCTGTGCTGTGCAGTTTCTTGTCTTGGAATCAGAAATGTTACATCACATTGTTTGCATACCAATAGTCATTCTGTTATGTGTGAAGGTTACAGTTCCACACATAGCGCTGAGCAGACATTAATGAATAAATATATAGAGGCTTAGAAATATAAATGATTTATATCATCTAGTATGAAGTTATTGGTAGTCCATCTTTTCCGTCATATGCTCTACTACCCCATTTGCAAGAGTATTTGAGTAATATGTCACAGTATTCCCTTTTGCATCCCTGTTCCCTTGTCTCTCCACGAACATAATCAGTATTTCAGACAGTGATCTTGAACTGAAAGGTTTTTCCCAACTTTAGAATAATGTTTAGAGTATCGTAATTTGCATTTGTCGTGCGCATGTTGGACTTAAAATATTATCTGTGAAAACAGGATTGACACTTTTTGAGCCTTGGCTTAACATGTTCTGTATTTCATAGTTCGTTCAAGTATTGTTCAAACAGTTTTATAGGAATAACTTCTAGCCTAGATCTCTGAGGAGTGTTTGCATAAAATCATTAAAACCCAATGTATTTCGTCCAGCAGCCTTCAGGTCACCCCTCCGGGGGTTGCGACCTTGTCGTGGTCGGAGGGCTTGCGCGGTCCAGTGATCCCTTAGGCTTTGCTGGCAGGGGCATCAATACTCGGAGATAGGCTGTTTTTTTTTTCAAACTGCTTCTGGGTCCGAAAAGCCAAGATGCTGTCTGGCCTAAGCGTAACGTGGTAAGGAGTTGATGCCCCTGGTAGGGCTTCCCATGTCAGATAGGCTAAGGGTGAGGATCCTGACTAAGAGTAACCCGCCTTTCTCCTTTTCTTGTTTTCTGCCTTCCTTATTTGGCCCTTTTCTATCTTCGTCTCCCCTTCAAGTCTTCTTTTCCACACTCCTTTTCTCTCTGTGGTCTCCTTAAGATCCGCCGCGTTTGCCGTGCGGTGCGACCTGTGTCGGAGGGGAATGAGATCCTGGTGATTGAGAGGGCCAGCGCTCTCACACATCACTTTGGCTCGACCTCTCCTAGACAGGGAGTACACTTTGGCCCGAGTGTACTAATCGGCTCCCCTTCTTGGGGCTGGGTCAAGACGGACAGTTCCCCTGCTGGCCAAGTTAACCCCTGCAGTGCTCAGCTCTCTGTCCCCGGGAGTTGAGCATGATCAGGGGGATAGGGTTGGTAGTTTCTGTTTGTCGTATATCTCTCCCGAAGCCTGGAAGGGTCAAGACATTGGTTTCTTGGCCCTGGCCCCTTAGTTGGACTCCAAGGTGGGTGGTAAGGGGGAGATGAAACTTAATACAATAACTATGGCTTTTTCTAAAAACTTCCCCCCAAAAAAGAAGAGAAGGCTGCATCCCCTATTTCAGGGAATTTTGATTCGGATAGCGATTCGGATACGGAGGTACGACAGAGGACAGGATTCTGGGCTTCCTGGCTCGTGATGGAAGGAGAGCAGGAAAGACCCCTTTCAGCTCTGAGCCCTTTTGCTATCCAAAAGGGCTTTCAAGGTATAGCAGGTGACCCTCGGTCCATCAAGAGGTTGAGAAATGGTTCCTTTCTTATTCAATGCAAATCACAAAAGCAATCTGAACAGCTGCTGAAGGCAACGAAACTTGTGGACAGGAGATCAGGGTAACTCCCCACAAACAATTAAATTCATCGAAAGGCGTGATTCGCTGTCGGGATTTATCAGGAGTCTCAGAGGCAGAAATCAAAACGGAGCTGGCATCCCAGGGTGTGACGGAGGTGCGCAGGGTGACTGTCAAGAAGGGTGCAGAAAGAGTGGCCACCAACACCCTCTTTCTGACATTCTGCAACCCTGTGCTGCCTCCGGTCATCAAAGTTGGCTACCTGAATGTCCGGTTCAGTTATATGTTCCATCCCCATTGAGGTGCTTCAGGTGCCAGAAGTTTGGCCATGTCAGGGACCGCTGTTCAGGGCAAGAGGTATGCGGTGTTTGCTGCAAGGCAACCCATGATGGGCCGTGTCAAGATCCGGCACATTGTGCTAACTGCGGTGGCGACCATCCCTCCTCTTCAAGAAACTGTCCTCTTTGGATTCAGGAATCCGCAATTCAAAGAATCAAAACTGAAAAGAAAATTTCCTTTGTTGAGGCCCGCAAGCAGGTTGTGGGCAGTCAGACGCCGACAGCCTCTCCTATGCTTCGCTGTAAGGAAAGTTCCCACAGTTTCCACTCGATCAGTCTGCTGTCAGACTGATGACTAACGTTTTCGAAGACACTGCAAGTACGAACTGTCAACTCTGGTGGAAGCAGGTCCACCACCTCCCAACCCAAAATGACTGCCCCTGGTGGAGGCAAAAAATCCGCCACCCCTCAGACTGCCCAGCAGTCTACAACATCTGCTGCTGGGCAGATTAAAAAACCAGCATTCCCCCTCGAACTCCTCTGTCCAGTGCCCGTGCGGGCAAGGGAGTTCAACCCAGTGTAGAGATGGTGGAGATAGGAAGAAACCTCCACCGTCTCCCAAATCCAGACCTCCTTCTTCACCTGTTGGCAAGTCTGCCAGCAGGTCTGAAGACCAACACAGTCCAGTACAAACCTCAAATAAATTTACACCTTTAGCGCCAGACGTTGAAGAGGAGATGACCTGATCTCTCTCCTTTTCGCCCTCTGCACCATGGATAATACAATATTCCATTGGAATATCCGTGGACTAAATTCCAACTTTGAGGAGCTGCAGCTTTTGTGCCAATCTATAAAACCTTCCGTCGTGGCTGTTCAGGAAACCAAATTCAAAGCCAGAAGACCTTTACTCTTTCTGGCTTTAATATTCTTTCAAATCCTGCACAACCATCCACGTTGGGACGGTCGGGCGGTGTTGCCCTTCCTCCTACACAAAACTTTGTTATATAGTCCTGTCACTTTGTCTACCTCCCTTCAGGCTGTAGCTGCGAGAGTCACTCTCCACAAGACTGTGACAATCTGTTCCCTTTATCTCCCACCTTCTGTCCCGGTTTGTCGTCAGGACCTTGTCAGTCTGATAGGAGAACTTCCTCGACCTTTATTTGCTGTTGGGTGACTTTAAACGGTCACAATCCTCTTTGGGGTAGTGTCAGTACGTCATCCAGAGGTCTGCTAATTGAGGATGTCCTTTCGATTTAGATTTGTGTTGTCTGAACGACGGATCTGCAACTTACCTCCACTCTTCCACAGGTTCACTTTCGTGTTTAGATTTGTCGGTTTGTGACCCCTCGCTGGTCCTGGACTATTGAGTGGTCTGTCCATTACGATCTGCACGGAAGTGACCATTCCCTGTTCTTTTACAGCCCATATAACTGAAACCGCCTCTGTCTCTCAACATCTCAATTATAAGAAAGCAAACTGGATCTATTTGCAACCACTATTTCAAAAGAATTCCAGGACGCTGATTTTTTTCAGAGTCCAGACCCAGCAGAATCTCTGACTAACACTGTAATCAAATGTGCTAAAACCTCTATTCCAGTGTCTTCCGATAAACTTCAAATGCCAAAAACACCCTGGTTCGATTCAGACTGCCAACAAATTTCCAAAGTTCGCAAACGGGCTCAGCGTCGGTATACCAACGACCTTCGGGTCCCAACGCTCGAGCCCATCAGAAACTCCGTGCTAAATCGAGATACACTTTTAAAATCAGTAAACGTCGGTCCTGGAGAAGCTTCTGCTCCAGGCTGACATCAAAAACTTCCAAGAAAAAAGTGTGGAACATCATTAAGAAAATCAAAGGGAAGAACACCTGTCCCACTGTGAACCATCTCAAGTTTTTGGATTCTTTAATAACAGAGAAGAAAGCAGTTGCTAATCTGCTTGCTTCAACCATTGAAAAGAATTCCTCCTCTTCTAATAAATCAGCCACTTTTGTCAAAAACAAAGCCCTAAAAGAAAAATCACCCTGCAACTTTTCGTCAGACAAACATGGAAGACTACAATCTTCCTTTCACGTTAAACGAGCTGAAATCTGCCTTACTCTCTTGCAGCGATTCTCTCCAGGTCTAGATGAAATCCATTATCAACTGTTGAAACATCTTCCGCAAATAGGTCTGAACATCCTGCTACAGGTATACAACCATGTGTGGACTACTGGTTTCTTTCCACCTTCTTGGCGGAAAGCCCTCATTATTCCAATTCCCAAACCTGGAAAAGATCTTTCTAACCCATCAAACTACCGTCCCATAGCTTTGACCAGCTGTGTTTGTAAATTGATGGAAAAAATGGTCAATGCTAGGGTCATGTGGAAACTCGAAACCGATGGCCTTTTGGCGAAAGAACAGTGTGGTTTCCGCAAACATCGGTCTACAGTTTGACCATTTGATTCGTCTGGAATCTACACTTCGGAACGCTTTTTTGAACCGACAGCATGCAGTGGCAATTTTTTTCGACTTGGAGAAGGCCTACGATACCACCTGGAAGTCGGGATACTTCATGATCTCCACGATCTGGGTTTCGAGGTCATCTTCCGCTTTTTATTCAAAATTTTTGGCAGAACGACAGTTTCAGGTCCGGGTTGGCACCACTCTCTCTGATGTCCACGAGCAGGAGTTGGTGTTCCACAGGGGAGCATACTGTCTCCTGCCCTCTTTAGTATTAAAATCAACAACATTGTGAAATCAGTTCAGCAGGGTTCAGACTGCTCATTTTTGTGGATGATTTTGCTGTCTACGCAACTAGAAGCCTGTACCCGAGTGTCCAGCGCAGGCTCCAGCTTTGCGTAGATAAAATCCATCGGTGGGCGGATGAAAACGGTTTCACTTTTTCTCCAACAAAGACGCAGTGTATTCACTCCATAATTTCCGTCAGTTTTTTCCAGATCCTGAACTTCAAGTAGGGAAATCTCCCATTCCAGCTGTTAAAGAGGCCAAATTTCTGGAAGTCATTTTTGACCAGAGACTTAACTTTCTCAGCCACATCAATCACCTCAAAACTGCTTGCCAGAAAGCACTGAATATTTTGCGGGTCGTAGCGCACACCGACTGGGGCGCTGATAAGAAAACTTTGCTGCACCTCTACAGAGCCTTGGTCCGTTCCAACTGGACTACGGTTGTGCTGTCTACGGCTCCGCAAGATCGTCTTACCTCAAACTCTTGGACCCTATCCACCATCAAGGGCTTCGTCTCTGTCTTGGAGCGTTCCGCACCACCCCTGTGTACAGCCTGTACGCAGAGGCAGGTGAACCTTCACTGTCCAACCGCAGACTGAAACTGTCTTTGAATTATTATATCCGACTGTTCTCAGAACCAGAAAACCCTGCCTATGACTGTGTCTTTGACCCTCCGTTCCAAAGTAAGTTGAAAACAACCCGAAATGTATTCCACCGTTTGGTCTTCGTATGCAGCCTCACATGCGGAATGCAGGTATAGACCTGGGAGTAGTTTCCGATTTTCCAAGTTTTCCGGATCAACCTCCATGGACCTTTTTCACACCAGAGATTCGTTTCGATCTTGCAGCTTTTCGCAAAGAGTCTACCAGCTCTCTGGCGTACAAGGCTTTGTATGCTGAGCTCTGTTCCAAATTCCCATCCTATCAAAATGTTTTCACTGACGGTTCCAAGTCTGAGGATGGAGTGGCCTGTGCAGCCTACTGCCCTGGGGCTCCTTCTCAGATACTGTTGGAACATATACATTCAGATGCTTCTGTCTATTCTGCTGAACTTACTGCTCTAGTACTGGCTTTGAAGATAATCTCACATTTTTCGAAGAGGGACTTTCTGGTTCGTCGGATTCGCTGTCAGCTTTGGAGGCCATAGCTGGCCGCAACCTTCAGCATCCAGAACTTTTACTTTTTTTTAAACTTTTTAGCAAGTTGAAGGCGGACGGTTACAACATTACTCTTGCTTGGGTTCCTGGTCATGTTGGCATCGGCGGGAACGAAATGGTTGATCGTTTAGCCAAGAACGCCGCAAGAGAGAAACTGTCCAACACTTATATCCCCTGCTCAGATGTGAAACCCAAAATTAACGATTAGTTGAGAGACCTCTGGCAGGAGGATTGGAACACACAGACGAATAACAAACTCTTTCAGATCCGTCCAAACCTTAAGGACTTCCTCCCATCTACGTCGGGAGGTCGTAAAGAGGAAACAGTTCTGTGCCGGCTGCACACCGGCCATTCGTATTTTAACCCATTCTTACCTTTTAAAGAGTGAAGAAGCTCCGTGGTGTATTCCATGTCATGCGCCACTCACAATGAAACATGTTCTTTTAGAGTGTTGGGACTTGCACGATGTAAGACACAAACATTTTACAGCGGAGTCCATGAAGATCCTGTTCAGGGATGTCCCACCTGATGTGATCCTTGAGTTTTTGAGGGAGATTAACGTTTTTCATCTGATTTAAGATTTTACGGAAGAAAGATTTTTAATGCAATTTCTGGTGCGTTTCCAGACGATGTCATTTAATGAGTTGTGTGAAAGTTGTTTTTTTTTTTTTTTTTTTTTTTTTTTAAATGACTGGTGAGTTGATTTTAACGTGGTGACAGCCCTGATGTGGCCCTTTGCGGTCGGTTGGGCTATAAGCAACATTATCTTATCTTATCTTATC
>JAFLJL010016588.1:0-7500 GCA_018398815.1 Conus ventricosus
TCGCTTACATGTCCCGCTCTCTCACACGACGTACAGCACAACCACCACACACACTACACGTGCGCATTCACCACAAGCACGCTTACTATCAGTTGAAGACACTTTAGTGTGCGGCGGGATGTGGGAAAGCTTCAGCCATCGACTACACCCATGCCAGCCCGGAAAACAACAAAAAAGCATCAACATGTAGATGTAAAACCCTTTCCCGTCTTTCTTTCTGTTAGATGCATATAAGCAGTTGAACCGTATACTCTCTCCTCTTCTCTCTCTCTCTCTCTCTCTCTCTCTCTTCTCTCTCTCTCTCACACACACCTCACATCACACACGCACTCTCTTCTTTCTCTCTCTCTCTCTCTCTCTCTCTTCTCTCTCCTCTCTCTCTCTCTCTCTCCATCGCACTTTTCTCACGCTCACGCACGCACGCACGCACGCACACACACCTCACTCGCTTACACTCTCTCTGTCTCGCTCTCTCGCACGCGCTCGCGCGCACGCAGGGCACGCACGCGCGCGCGCGCGCACGTACGCACGCACACGCGCACAAAAGTGCGCATTCACCAAAAGCCGCTCATACATTACAGATGAAGACAGTTAGGGGTGCGTGCGCGGTATGTGGGAAAGCTACACCATCGACTACATCCATGCCAGTCCGGAAAACAACAAAAGCTCAACATGTAGATGTAAACCCTTTCCCCGTCTTTCTTTCGTTAGATGGATATAAGCAATTGAACCGTATACTCTCTTCTCTCTCTCTCTTCTCTCTCTCTCTCTCTTTTCTCTCTCTCCTCGCCGTTCTCACGCTCAAACACACACACACCACCCCACACACAACACACACACACCACACACACACGCGCGCGCACACACACACGCATACTATCTCTCTCTCTCTCTCTCTCTCTCTCTCTCTCTCCCCTCTCTCTTCTCTTCTCTCTCTTTTTCTCTCTCACCACACACACACACACACGGACCTGGACCGGATGTTGGTATTGAAAACGAAGTGGCTGTGTCTGTTTTTCTTCTGTTGATATTTTGCATCGTTTCCGTGGTTTAATTGTGGGCTAGGTCCTGTGGAGTTGTGTTAGGGATTTGCTTCTCTCTCACGATGTAGATATTTGGTGTTAATTTGATTGAAAAACCGTGCGTTTTCTTTTTATTGTGTTTTTCTTTTCTTAATCGGCACTGCCAGCTGCGGTTTTGCTTGGTGATCCTGATCCTCGTTTGGCCTTTCATTTCATCGTTCTGCTCTGCTTATTCATTTATAATTGGTAGCATCGGCTCATTTCATCTACAATCGTCCGTTTTCCGACTGTCATCTCAGGCTTTATTTCGGTTGTGATTATTTTTTTTTGGATTTCTGTTTGTTTTTTTATGCCAAAAGAATCCTGCAAAAACAACAAAAAAGAACAAAAATAGTGGCGTCTGTGTACCTGTACGTCATTTGGCCATTACGTCAAATGCTATTTGCGTCATGGCTTTCTTGTTCTTCTCCGGGTCAAGTAACTATAGCACCCTCCTACCCCCTTCCTCTGTGTGTGTGTGTGTGTGTGTGTGTGTGTGTGTGTTTTAAAGATGGCACTGCCATTTAATATAGACAATTCATCAAAAGTAACATCCACCAACAAAGGTAACATTATTGTAAAATCTCCGGGAAAAGAGACCAACCTAAAATATTAAGAGCGGACATTCCTTAATAATACGCCATCCCCAACTCCTTTTCCCGTGATTTTGAAAGACCTGGGTTCTGGTTTTTTAAAGCTTCAGTATCTGAGATATAACTTCAAACAGGCATTTATAGGCTCAGTTGGTGAGGTGAAAGCAGTTCGTCGTCTTCGATCTGGAGAGTACTTCGTCGAATGTGCTTCAAAAAAAAGCAACAAAATCAGCTTCTGTCTACTTCTAATTTAGCAGGGATTGACATTCGCAGCCGCATACCATCTGTTAAAACCTTCGGCGTTGTATTCGAAAATCTGAGAGAAGACGATCTGAAACAATGTTCGTGTGTACTGAATGTTGACAAAATACAAACAAGGAAGAAAAACAGCACACTTCTCAAAATCACTTTTAACCTCCCACGTCTTCCCGATAAATTACAAATTGATGGCAAATCGTACTCTGTGCACCCCTACAGGCCTCCGTCCGACAGTGCACGATATGTCAGAGACTGGACCACACCAGGAAGCAGTGCAGGGCGAAGCAGGGGAAGTGCAGCAGGTGTGGGGAGAGCTCACATTCAAGGAAATACTGCAAGGCGGAGTGCCCACAATGCGCGAACTGCAAAGGGCAGCACTCTGCTGCTTACAGACACTGCCCAGCAAAGAGTGTGGTCAAGGCCGCAGCCGCCCTCAGATCCAAACAGTGCATGCCCTTTTGTGACGCCATGGCAGCAGTAAAGAAGGCGGATGCTAAGTGTGAGTCAGCAAACACCAAGATCACATATCAAACACTCATCAAACTCCTCATCCTGCTCTAGTGCGAAGAATCTGTATGCTGATGCTGTCAAGTTTGGCCGTACTCCCCCCTCATTCTCTTCTTTTCTGTCAACTGTTGTCTTCCCTGCTACTTCCGTTCTTCGACAACAAGAAGACCGTTCAAATGTGTTTCAAAATTTGCTCCAATCTATTCAACCTCTCTCCCTCATGTGTCATCTTTCCTATCCCAGCGTGAAAAGATCGGCTGTCTGAAACATTTGGAAACATTCATGTCCTCTTTCTCTTCATCCCGCTCAACTTCTGCTGTTCCTGAGGAGATGTCTACACCCTCTACTGCCTCTGAGGAGACGATACACCTTCTGATACCCTGAGGAGACAGTTACACCGCTTGCTGATATGGAGGAGACGTCTCCACCTTCAGCCAACCATTAGGTGACGTCTCTTCCTTCTGCCGTTTCTAGGAGGACGACTCATCCTCTTGCTGGCCCTGAGGAGGCTCTTACTCCTCCTGCTGGCTCCAAGGAGACTCTCCCTCCTCTACAGGCCTTGGGGAGACTCCCTCTCCTCCTACAGGCCTGGGGGAGACTCCCCTTCTCCTCCTGCTGACCCTGAGGAAACTCTCCCTCGTCCTGCTGGCCTTGAGGAGACTCCCCCTTCTCCTGCTGAACCTGCGGTGACTTCATCTCCTTCGGTCCTGAGGTGACGTCTCCACCTACTGCTGACCCTGTGGTGACTTCATCTCCTTCCGGTCATGAGGTGACGTCTCCACCTACTCCTGACCCTGCGGTGACTTCATCTCCTCATACCGGTCCTGAGGAGATCGTTCCTCCTGTAAGCCCTGAGGTGACCTCTTCACATTCTGCCAACTCTGATGTCACGATTTCACTTCGGCCAGCGCAGATTCACAGTCTCCACATTTGGCTAGCCTTACTACGTCAACTTCACACAGATAATAATCCTGTTATCAATTATTCTACTGATATCCATTTTTTTTCAGTAAATGTAGATAATTCTGATGGAAGAGCTTTTAAGTATTGACATCTCCCAATGGAACTGTCGTTCCATTATTAGAAATATTGATGAACTGATACAACATTTGTCATCAAATCAGTTTAAAGTCTTATTACTACAATCTTTAAAACGTAAGTAAAAATAAATTACCCCATATTCCGAATTTTTATTACCCACCGTGTACAATCAAGATCAGTCTGGTAAGATCAACACAGCAGTATATATTCATCGAAATAGTGATTACCATCCTATGAAATCTCCAGTGCCTTTGAACATTCCTCGTTTAAACTCTTCCGCTGCTATGGTAAAATTCAACAGCAACCTAGTTGTTAATATTGTTTCCGTCTATCTTCCAAAAGGTCCAGATAATGATAATTCAGAATGGTTGCGAAACTTACTAATAAGGAAACATGGCTCATAGGAGGTGATTTTAATGCGCATTCAGCTCTCTGGGACGATGGTTGTAAAAGAACCACAAACCGAAGATTTGTCGAAAATGTTGTGGATTCAAATTTGTACTTACTGAATAATGGTGACATCACAAGAATATCAGATATAGAATGTCATAAACCATCAGCCATTGACATATCCTTCATTTCTCCTGAATTAGCTCCAGACTGTATGTGGGAAACTTCTCCTGACACACTAGGTAGTGATCATTTTCCTATACAAATAAGATTAACGAAAAGTTGGGTCCTGTTAATTCAATACAAGATAAAATCAGGAAATATAATTACAATCGAGCAGACTGGGATAAATGTACATCAATTTTAATATCTTCTTTTACTGACATTCATCAAAATGAAGACGTGGATCGTATGTATGATCATTTCACAAGATCTCTACTTCACGCGGCTGATTCTTCTATTCCCAGATGTTCGTGTGTTTCTACATCTAAATATGCAGGGAACTTGTGGTGGACAGACGAGTGTGAAAGAGCAAAACAAGGAAAAGATTTCTAAGTATAAAATCTATCTATGTAGTAGATCTCCATCTAAACTCAGAGATTCAAAGGTGGCTAAATCAGCATATAACAAAATATTAGCCAAAGCAAAGTGTGAATATTGGTCAGCTTTTGTGAGGAAGAGGTAAGTTCTCCTTCAGATAGGAGTAAAATATGGAAGAAAATTCGATATATGAAGCACGGGGGTTTTCATTCCTAAGTGCAAAGTAACATTTGAAGATAATAAATTTCCAACAGCTTATCAAAAAGCGGAAAAGTTTGCTGATATCTTTTCAGTAAACAGCAGACTAGAAGGTCTTTCAAGAAAATGTAAGACATACAGACAGGACCAGGAAGCTAAACTAGAAATTAAAGATCCAGAATCTAACGATAACTTATACTTCAACTCTCCTATTACGTTTTTGAAACTAAAAGAAGGAATCTCACATCGAGTAATAAAAGAACAGCTGTTGGCCGTGATGAAATTTCCAATGAAATGCTGAAACATTTACCAGATAATTGGGTGCAGTATCTTCATAAATAATGGAAACATGCTGGAGTGAAGGTAAATTACCAGCCGTGTGGAAACATTCAATTATAGTTCCCATACTTAAAAATGGCAAACCTGTAGAGATGTGAATCTCTTACTTCACACACACATGTAAGTTAATGGAGAAGATAGTAACTGCTCGACTAATGCACTATTGTGATAAAAACAATGTTTATTCCGTCCATCAAGCTGGTTTTAGGTCGGGAAGATCTACAACGGATCACTTGGTTAAGTTAAATACCAATATAAAACGCCAATTTGCTCGTAGGCAAAACGTGCTGGCAACATTTTTTTGACATTAAACGAGCCTACGATCAAGTGTGGCACGCTCAATTGTTATTTAAACTGAAAAGAGCAGGTATTTATGGGAGAATGTTTTCGTTTGTAAAAGATTTTCTTTCCTGTAGAACATTGAAACAAGAGTTGAAATGCGTATTCTTCCCAGAGAGATTTACATATGGGAGTTCCTCAAGGATCCATCATTGCTCCATATCTTTTCAGTATTATATCAGATCTTTTCTAAGAAGATATCAAAAATGTCAAGATTGTTCAATATGCTGATGACATTTGTATTTGGTTGGATGCAAAATTGAAGTATATTTCAAACAGAAAACTGAAACAAATTCAGATTGTTATCAGTCTGAATTAGATAAGATAAGTGCTTTCTTGACAGAGAATGGTTTATCTTTATCTGTTGAAAAAACTCACATGATGTTATTTAGTGCTGGTGACCCTCCAGAAGATTACCTAGTTTCTTTATCGACGGAGCTGAGCTACAATTCAAAGACATCACAAAATTCTTAGGTGTCTATTTTACATCGAAATTATCATGGAAATTTCACATTGAAACAGTCTATCAAAAGCTCAAAAAAGCTTAAATTTGCTTAAAATTATAAGCAGACAAAATTGGGGGTAAGAAACAAAAAGTTTGACTCTTCTTGCAACATCTTTGGTTAGGTCAAAGCTGACTTACGGTCAAGAAGTTTATGTTTCTGCTCCTAAATGTCTTATGAAGAAATTACAAAGTATTGACTCTAAGGCATACAAATTAGCTTTGGGAGTTCCTGTCCACACTCCGACTATTGCTACGTATGGGGAGGTTGGTGTTCTACCTTTGAACAATTATCGAGAACTGTCTTCAGCTAAGTACATTATAAGAAGCAGTGCTGTTGAAAATGTCAACGTGAATGAAAATGTACTTAGATCAGATCTTCAATTTCCAAAAAGAGCAAGGGCCATAAAATCTTTGACAACAATAGCCACTTATACTTCAGATATTCACAGTAGATTAGATCTGAAAACTAAAGATATAGGTAAGCGTTCGATTACGTCTCCAATTCCTCCATGGGAACTGAACAGAGCAGATTTTGACCTTTCCAATGACGATCTAAAAAGAGTGATAACCCACCTACTTGCTTTTTCTTTTCGATCTCGTGTTCATTCAAATTATTCTAACCATTTGAAGGTATATACCGATGGTTCTCTTATTGACACTAATGTGGCGGGTGCTGGGTTTGTAATACCTGGACTAAAGAAAGAAAATCGTTTCAT
This sequence comes from Conus ventricosus, assembly GCA_018398815.1. Lineage (NCBI taxonomy): Eukaryota > Metazoa > Mollusca > Gastropoda > Neogastropoda > Conidae > Conus > Conus ventricosus. Next base: position 6,488 of record JAFLJL010016588.1, read on the forward strand.
TTTGGTGCAGGTCATTCTGTTTTCACCGCAGAACTGGTAGCCATTCTCATGGCTCTGCGATACATTGTTAATCTTCCTATGGTTATATTTCCAATACTTTTTTGTGTTGACTCTAAGTCTGTCTTATTTACGCTGAAATCCATGAAGTCTAGAGACAGATGTGGACTAGTATTGAAATTAATCATCTCATACATTTTCTAATTCAAAAGGGTTCCAGTGTAACATTTACTTGGGTTCCATCACATTGTGGTATTTATGGAATGAATGGGCAGACAGAGTAGCTAGAGGAGGTGCAGGACAAAGAATTCGTTGTGAAAACGTTCATATTCCTTTGTCTGTAAAGGAATGCTATAATCTTTTAGAAAAAGACACCAAAGCCCGTGTGGGTTATAATGTAAATCGACACACCTCTTACAGCATGTCTTTGTTGAATGTTTTTCCGAGGGAAATTTCCAGTTTGTGTTTTAGACTTAAATATAATTCATTAAATGTAAATATGTTGATACTGTAAAATGCATATGCGGAGAAAACCTTTTGACATTTCATGCACTATTTAATTGTCCCACTATGCAGCAGTACTTACCCAATTTTCAGTTACCAGATAATCCTCTAGTTGATGATTTTAAGACTCTAACTTCAAATCATTCATTTTTGGCTAATGTATCAAAATATTTACTTCGCAGTCCTATCGGTACATTAGTATGATATTTCAGTATTTTTTAAGCAAACATTGTTTATGTTGTTCATGTCCAGTGATTTAAGCTTTATTTTTAATTATGTTTTCATTTGTATATATAATATCAATGTCATCTTGATGTATATCATTTACAAATATCATAATCGTCTAAAAACACGCCATGTGAAAAAGACGTAAAAACTAAACAAAACACACACACACACACACACACACCACACACACCACACACACACACACACACACACACACACACAACAAGTGCGCATTCACCACAAGCACGCTCATACATATACAGATGAAGACACGTTAGTGTGCG
>JAFLJL010016588.1:15519-23019 GCA_018398815.1 Conus ventricosus
AAGGTAACATTATTGTTAAAATCTCCGGGAAAAATGAGGACCAACCTAAATATTAAGAGCGGAATTCCGGAATAATACGCCCTCCCCAAACTCCTTTTCCCGTGATTTTGAAAGACCTGGGTTCTGGTTTCTGTTATTTAAAGTTCAGTATCTGAGATATAACTTCAAAACAGCATTTAAGTAGGCTCAGTTGGTGAGGTGAAAGCAGTTCGTCGTCTTCGATCTGGAGAGTACTTCGTCGAATGATGCTTCAAGAAAAGCCAACATATCAGCTTCTCGTCTACTTCTAATTTAGCAGGGATTGACATTCGCAGCCGCATACCATTGTTAAAACCTTCGGCGTTGTATCGAAAATCTGAGAGAGACGATCAGAAACAATGTTCGTTGTGTAATGAATGTTGACAAAATACAAAAAGGAGAAAACCGCCCCCTTCTCCCAAAATCACTTTTAACCTCCCACGTCTTCCCGTAATAAATTACAAATGATTGGCAAATCGTACTCTGTGCACCCCTACAGGCTCCCGTCCGTCAGTGCACGATATGTCAGAGACTGGACCACACAGGAAGCAGTGCAGGGCGAAGCAGGGGAAAGTGCAGCAGGTGTGGGGAGAGCTCCATTCAAGGAAATACTGCAGGCGGATGTGACCACAATGCGCGACTGCAAAGGGCAGCACTCTGCTGCTTACAGACACTGCCAGCAAAGAGGTGGCTTCAACGCCGCAGCCGCCCTCAGATCCAAACAGTGCATGCCCTTTTGTGACGCCATGGCAGCAGTAAAAGAAGGCGGATGCTAAGTGTGAGTCAGCATACATCAAGATCACATATCAACACTCTTTCAACTCCTCATCTGCTCTAGTGCGAAGAATCTGTATGTGATGTGTCTAGTTTGGCCGTACTCCCCCCTCATTCTCTTCGTTTCTGTCAACTGTTGTCTTCCCTGCTACTTCCGTTCTTCGACAACAAGAAGACCGTTCCAAATGTTGTTTCAAAATTTGCTCCCAATTATTCAAACCTATCTCCCTCATGTGTAATCTTTCCTATCCCAGCGTGAAATGATCGGCTGTCTGAAACATTTGGAAACATTCATGTCCTCTTTCTCTTCTCCGCTCAACTTCTGCTTTTCCTGAGGAGATGTCTACACCCTCTATGCCTTGAGGAGACGACTACACCTTCTAGATAACCCCTGAGGAGACAGTTACACCGCTTGCTGATATGGGAGGAGACGTTCACCGTCAGCCAACCCATTAGGTGACGTCTCTTCTTCTGCGTTTCTAGGAGGAGAATATCCTCTTGCTGGCCCTGAGGAGGCTCTTCACTCCTCTGCTGGCTCCAGAGACTCTCCCTCATCATACTGGCCTTGGGAGAGCCCTATCCTCTTACACGGCTGGGGGTGACTCCCCCTTCTCTCCTTGCTGGACCTGAGTGAAAACTCTCCTCGTCCTTGCTGGAGCCTTGAGGAGACTCCCCTTCTCCTGCTGAACCTGCGGTGATTCATCCTCCCTTCCGTCTGAGGTGACGTCTCCACCTACTGCTGACCCTGTGGTGACTTCATCTCCTTCCGGTCATGAGGTAACAGTATCACAGACTCCCTGACCCTGCGGTGACTTCATCTCATATTACGGTCCTGAGGAGATCGGTTCCTCCTGTAAGCCCTGAGGTGACCTCTTCACATTCTGCCAACTCTGATGTCACGATTTCACTTCGGCCAGCGCAAGGTTACTCAGTCTCCACATAATTGGTAGCCTTACTACGTCAACTTCACAAGAAATTATCCTGTTATTCAATTATTCTAATGGATATCCATTTTTTTTCAGTAAATGTAGATAATTCTGATGGAAGAGCTTTTAAGTATTGTCATCTCCCAATGGAACTGTCGTTCCAATTATTAGAAATATGATGAAACAGATAACAAAATTTGTCATCATATTCAGGTTAAAGGTATTATTACTACAATCTTTAATGTAAGGAAAAATAAATTACCCCATATTCCGAATTTTTTTTACCCACCCGTGTACAATCAAGATCAGTCTGGTAAAGTCAAACACAGCAGTTATTATTCATCGAAATAGTGATTACCATCTATGAAATTCTCCAGTGCTTTGAACATTCCGCGTTTAAACTCTTCCGCTGCTATGGTAAAATTCAACAGCAACCTTGTGGTTAATATTGATTTCGTCTATTTCCAAAAGGTCCAGTTAATGATAATTCAGAATGGTTGCGAAACTTACTCATAAGAACATGGCCTCAATAGGAGGTGTGATTTTAATGCGCATTCAGCTCTCTGGACGATGGTTGTAAAAAGACATCAACGAAGATTTGTCGAAAATGTTGTGGATTCAAATTTGTACTTACTGAATATGGTTGACATCCATGAATATCAGTATAGAATGTTCATAAACCATCTGCCATGGGACATATCTTCATTTCTCCTGTTATTGCTCCAGGACTGTAGGTGGGATACTTCTCCTGACACACTAGGTAGTGATCATTTTCTTTACAATAAGATTACGAAAGTTTGGGTCCTGTTAATTCAATACAAGTTAAAATCAGGAATATAATTACAATCGAGCCAGGACAGGATAAATGTACATCATTTTAATATCTTCTTTTTTACTGACTTTCATCAAAATGAAGACTGTGGATCGTATGTATGATCATTTCCAAGATTTCTACTTCACTCGGCGATTCTTCTTTCACAGATGTTCGTGTGTTTCTTACATTAAATATGCTAGGGAACTGTGGTGTACAGACGAGTGTGAAAGAGCAAAACAAGAAAGATTTCTAAGTTTAAAAATCTATCTATGTAGTAGATCTCCATCTAAACTCAGAGATTCCAAAGGTGGGCTAATTCAGCATATACAAAATATTAGCCAAAGCAAAGTGTGAATATTGGTCAAGCTTTTGTTGAGGAAGAGGTAAGTTCTCCTTCAGATAGGAGCTAAAATATGGAAGAAAATTCGATATACTGAAAGCACGGGGGTTTTCATTCCTAGTGCCAAAGTAACATTTTGAAGATGATAAATTTCACACAGACACCCCCCTTCCAGTTTGTGAGTTCTTTTCAGTAAACAGCAGTCTAGAGGTCTTTCAGGCACAGTATGGACATACAGACAGGACAGGAAGCTAAAACCTAGATATTAAAGTATCCAGAATCTTACGATAACTTAGACTTCAACTTCCTATTACGTTTTTTGAAAACTAAAAGAAGGAATCTTCAACATTCGAGTTAATAAAAAGAACAGGCTGTTGGCCGTTTGATGAATTTCAATGAAATGCTGAAACATTTACCAGATAATTGGGTGCAGTATCTCATAAAATAATGGAAACATGCTGGAGTGAAGGTAAATTACAGCCGTGTGGAATCATTCAATTATCGTTCCAATACTTAAAAATGGGCAACAAACCCTGTAGAGATGTGAACTCTCTTACTTCACACTCATGTAAGTTAAATGGAAGAGGTTATTAATTGCTCGACTAATGCACTATTGTGTAAAAAACTATGTTATTCCAGTCCATCAAGCTTGCGTTTTAGGTCGGGAAGACTACAAATACGGATCACTATCACTTGGTTAAGTTAAATACCAATATAAAACGCCATTTGCTCGTAGGCAAAAGTGCTGCAACATTTTTTGACATTAACGAGCCGACGATCAAGTGATGGCCACGCTCAATTGTTATTTAAACTGAAAGAGCAGGTATTTATGGGAGAATGTTTTCGTTGTAAAGATTTTTCTTTCCTGTAGAACTATTGAAACAAGTGTTGGAAAATGCGTATTCTTCCCAGAGAGATTTACATATGGAGTTTCTCAGGATCCATCATTGCTCCATTCTTTTCAGTATTATATCGTCTTTTCAGAAGATATCAAAAATGTCAGATTGTTCAATATGTGATGGACATTGTATTGGATTGGATGCAAAAAAATGGAAGTATATTTCAAACAGAAATCGGAACAAATTCAGCATCTGTTATCAGGTCTGAATTAGATAAGATAAGTGCTTTCTTGACCGTGAATGGTTTTATCTTTGATCTGTTGAAAAAACTCGCATGCATGTTATTTAGTTGCTGGTGACCCTCCAGATCGATTACCTAGTGTCTTTATCAGTCACGGAGCTGAGCTACAATTCAAAGCACATCACAAAAATCTTAGGTGTCTATTTTACATCGAAATTTTAATGGAAATTTCACATTGAAAACAGTCTTTCAAAGCTCAAAAAGCTTAAATTTGCTTAAAATTATAAGCAGACAAAATTGGGGTAAAGAAACAAAAAGTTTGACTCTTCTTGCAACATCTTTGGTTAGGTCAAAGCTGACTTACGGTCAAGAAGTTTATGTTTCTGCTCCTAAATTGTCTTATGAAGAAATTACAAAGTATTGACTCTAAGGCATACAAATTTAGCTTTGGGGGGTTCCTGCCCACACTCCGACTATTGCTACGTATGGGGAGGTTGGTGTTCTACCTTTGAACAATTATCGAGAACTGTCTTCAGCTAAGTACATTATAAGAAGCAGTGCTGTTGAAAATGTCAACGTGAATGAAAATGTACTTAGATCAGATCTTCAATTTCCAAAAAGAGCAAGGGCCATAAAATCTTTGACAACAATAGCCACTTATACTTCAGATATTCACAGTAGATTAGATCTGAAAACTAAAGATATAGGTAAGCGTTCGATTACGTCTCCAATTCCTCCAGGGGAACTGAACAGAGCAGATTTGACCTTTCCAATGACGATCTAAAAAAGATTTGATAACCCTCACCTACTTGCTTTTTTTTTTTCGATCTCGTGTTCATTCAAATTATTCTAACCATTTGAAGGTATATACCGATGGTTCTCTTATTGACACTAATGTGGCGGGTGCTGGGGTTTGTAATACCTGGACTAAAGAAAGAAAAATCGTTTCATTTTGGTGCAGGTCATTCTGTTTTCACCGCAGAACTGGTAGCCATTCTCATGCTCTGCGATACATTGTTAATCTTCCTATGGTTATATTTCCAATACTTTTTTGTGTTGACTCTAAGTCTGTCTTATTTACGCTGAAATCCATGAAGTCTAGAGACAGATGTGACCTAGTAATTGAAATTAATCATCTCATACATTTTCTTAATTCAAAAGGGTTCCAGTGTAACATTTACTTGGGTTCCATCACATTGTGGTATTTATGGAAATGAATGGGCAGACAGAGTAGCTAGAGGAGGTGCAGGACAAAGAATTCGTTGTGAAAACGTTCATATTCCTTTGTCTGTAAAGGAATGCTATAATCTTTTAGAAAAAGACACCAAAGCCCGTGTGGGTTATAATGTAAATCGACACACCCCCTTACAGCATGTCTTTGTTGAATGTTTTTTCCGAGGGAAATTTCCAGTTTGTGTTTTAGACTTAAATATAATTCATTAAATGTAAATATGTTGATACTGTAAAATGCATATGCGGAGAAAACCTTTTGTACATTTCATGCACTATTTAATTGTCCCACTATGCAGCAGATACTTACCCAATTTTCAGTTACCAGATAATCCTCTAGTTGATGATTTTAAGACTCTAACTTCAAATCATTCATTTTTGGCTAAATGTATCAAAATATTTACTTCGCAGTCCTATCGGTACATTAGTATGATATTTCAGTATTTTTTAAGCAAACATTGTTTATGTTGTTCATGTCCAGTGTTTTAAGCTTTATTTTTAATTATGTTTTCATTTGTATAATAATACAATGTCATCTTGATGTATATCATTTACAAATATCATAATCGTCTAAAAACACGCCATGTGAAAAAGACGTAAAACTAAACAAACACACACACACACACACACACACACACACACACACACACACACACACACACACACACACACCACACACACAAGTGCGCATTCACCACAAGCACGCTCATACATATACAGATGAAGACACGTTAGTGTGCGTGTATGTGGGAAAACTACAGCCATGGACTACATCCATGCTGAACTCCTGTTCCATGGCAGGGACACAATCATGTATATCTTAGTGGCTATTTGCAGCACAATCTAGCACACTGGAGATTGGTCTAAAACATGAAAACAATATCACTTATTGTTACCCTTCCCTAGCAAGGACCTTTACAACGCCGTCAGAACTGCGAATTATCAGTTTGGTGAACCATACCAGATATTAATGTACAACACTATTCTGGATAAACTATAGCCACAGGCGGATACCAGTATAGCTGAGGAACAGACTTAATAAATTAAGGAAAAGATGAAAATATTATTGAATGAATCTCTAACCTGTATTACCTTTACAGAAAAAAAAAATCTCCAGGACTAGAGGGATTCAATTTATGTCTTCATGGACCTCAAGAATGCGTGCACCAGACTCGAGCGCTATAGGGCATAGGGAAGAAATTTAACATCTGACGAAAGCGAATGAACATTCTGCAAATGTACTCCAAAGCTACTAGTATATGGTGCTATTGAGGAGTGGTTTGATACCAAAGCGGAGGTCGCCAAGGCTACCTTCCATTTCTCACTCTTGTCAACGTATCTCTAGGCCGCATCATGGCAAAGATCGTGTCAGTACTAGAGCAGTAACACTTTACAAAACCTCTTTTTGTGAGTGACATCAATAGCCTGGTGCGCAGAACTAGGCATTGATCAAGCCTGCTTAAAGATTGGACGAAGGATCAATATGATGAGACACGAAAAGAAGCGCACAAAAGATCAAGATTGGCAACCGCAACACCATCTTTGATATTTTTATTCCTTTTTCATGGACAGAAGTTAAAATCAGCTCATCAGATTGCTTAGCGTGGATGTATCACTAGCGATTTCCAAACTAGAAATCCATTCAAGGGTGGAAAAAAACTGTGAAAAAAACAAAACAAAACGAAAAAAAAAAACTTCATGAAAGAATTATCACATTTTAAGACTCGGTCATGCGCAGACCGGTATGTTTCACACTCGTGTATGCATGTCAGACTCATCAGACCTAAAGAGAAAATTCAAGCCATAGAGTTGATGTGTTATTTCTACAAGATACTAATCATCAGACATGCTGGCCACATCGACTATGAAAATGTGAGTCGAACCATAGTGCAGCACACCGGACCTTATAAAGATCTGCTCACACACACACACACACACACACACACACACACACACACGCGCGCGCGCGCGCGCTCACGCACGCACGCACGCACGCACGCACACGCATACACATACACATTGTCATCAACATTTTTATAAGAAAAAGAAACGGGCAAATTCCATAGATTTGTGCTCTCTGTTGCTGAGGGGTATTTTTGAAAAGCTTTTAAAAATCGCCGATCCCCTGGTGTGAAGCAAAGAAAAACACGAACTAAGGGGGAAAAACACACACGTAATGACACTCGAAAAAGATTTTGCTGTTTGGGTCTGTACATGCGAGCGCACATTCTCGCCTATGTGTGTTTGTGTGCGCGCGCGCGTATGTGCGTGCGTGCGTGCGTGTGTACATGTATGTGTGTGTGTATGTGTGCGTGCGC
>JAFLJL010016588.1:26766-34266 GCA_018398815.1 Conus ventricosus
AAAGCACGCACGTACGCACCAGCACTTATTCAGATTTTCATCTCAGAAAAATGGTAAAATAATACAAAGGGAAAGACCAACTATAACATAATTTCCTTTTGTCTGTAATCTACTGGACAACAAGGTGTAGCCAGTCGAAAGCATTGTATATAACAGCTGTGTTGTTTCTTGTCGTCATTGAAATCCTACCAGAAAAGTTCGGGAAGTCGCCCCAAGGTTTCTCGTGGACTGCACTTTTTGGCCTTGCTTTACACACACACACACACACACACACACACACACACACACACACACACACACACACACACACACACACACACACACACACACTCACTGACTCACTCACACATTTTGGATTAACACATTTATTTCTGTGTATAACAAACATGCTCCATTCATCAAAAAAGAGTCAGACAAGAAGCAAAACCACCGTGGATAACAAAGAAATAGATATCGAAATTAACATAAGAAATCAGTTAAGCAATTCCGGAACAAATAAAAAATTCCGTAAACAAAGAAATAAGGTAAACTCAATGAAACGTAAATCTAAGCGTAATTACTTTCAAAAGATGTTAATTTCTACAAAGGATTCACGTCAGATTTGGAAGGCCATTAACATGTTGAATAATAAACAAGTCTCAAGAAATCAGGAAAATTATCACAGATGTAACTGCAGATCAATTAAACAACCATTTTGCTAGTATCAAAGAAAAAATTATATCACATGATAGGTCCAATGAAAATGACCTTGAGCATTTAAAACACTACCTTGATTTAAAAGATATTAGCTTTTCCTGTACCCTCAACCAATGACTGTTATGGACGTTAGTAAAGGTATTTCATCTTTAAAACAATCGGGTACACGCGATTTAGATGGTTTAGATGCAAAAATACTAAAGATTTCGTGTCCAATAATTACTGATACACTAACGTATTTGTACAATTTATGCATAGAGAAACAAACCTTTCCCTTGAAATTTAAGGAAGCTAAAGTAATTCCACTTTATAAATCTGGTAATAAGTCAATTCCATCAAACTATAGACCAATTTCTATTTTATCTGCTTTATCTAAACCTATTGAAAAACACTTGCAAAATTTACTTTATTCTTATCTTACTAAAAACAATTTACTCCACGACGATCAATCTGGTTTCCGTAAAAATCATTCCTGCCATACAACCCTTGTATAGCTTATTGATAGCCTCTTATGCAGTATAAATGAAAATAAATTTACTGGTATTCTTTTTATAGAGTTTGAAAAAGCTTTTGATGTAATAAATCATTCTCTCCTGTTGCGTAAACTGGAACTCTACAAATTAACTCCAGAATTCATAAATCTCATGTCCTCATTCCTATGTAATAGGAAACAATCAGTAACAGTCAACAATAAAACGTCAAATTTAATGTCTATCAAATATGGAGTACCACAAGGCTCTGTACTGGGCCCTCTACTGTTTACTGTCTACGTCAATGATTTACCTTATTTTCTTGAAAGTAAATGCGAAATGTTTGCTGATGACACATCTCTTCATTCCAGTGATTCAGATCCATATAGATTAGCTAGCAACCTCCAAAATGATGTTAAAAAACTTATCGAATGGACTCAGTTGAACCATATGTCCTTAAATGCAAGTAAAACCAAGTGCATGTTTGTATGTGCCCGACAAAAAAGACAAAAGATGAAGTCAAAATTTCCACCATTGTTTATATCTGACCAAATACTAGAAGAAGTCGACTCACATAAAATACTAGGAGTAATAATAGATAAAGATTTAACATGGACCGACCACATAACGTCAATGGAGAAACGTCTCTCAAAAAAATTACTTCAATTAGCCAAGATTAAGAACTTCCTGGACACCCATTCTCGAAAGCTCTTTTTCTGTGCTCATATTCTATCAATCATTGATTATGCATCAACCCTGTGGGATAACTGCAGTGAAACCAACTTGAAAATTATCCATCGAATGTATAAAAGAGCATTAAAATTAGTATTACTAAAATCAAGCACCCTAACAACATAAGACTATAAACAACTTAATATGTTAACCTTCTACAACAGACTTTTGTTCAACAAGGCAGTATGCATGCATAATGTTACAAACGGATATGCTCCTAAAAAGATAAGAGATTCATTTACAACTAACACTTATAGACATAGTCATTTATTATCCTTTCCTAGACCAAGAAATAATCTTTATAAATCTAGTCTTTTGTACTCCGGTGGAAATGTATGGAACAAGCTACCAATCACTTTGAAAAACATAAAGAACAAAAATCAGTTTAAGAAAAATCTGAAAAAGCATCTCATGGATGGTTAGCAATCAATATTTTCTCAAATTCCTTTGAAATAACTTTTCAGTGATTTTACATGATGTATCCTTGTGTGTATGTTTATGCCTATGTACATGTCTGTTTATGCATGTGTATGCTTTGTAGACAATGTATTGATATTGTACATGCTTTGTAGACAATGTATTGATATTGTACATAACTTAACTCTCTTTCTCTCTCTCTCTATCTCTCTCTCTCTCTCTCTCTCTCTCTCTCTCTCTCTCTCTCTCTCCTCTCTCTCTTCTCTCTCTTGTTATTTCCTTGATATGATAATTATAACAGGCTTGAATTCTTTTTGTACTCCTTCTCCCTTCACCCCCACGCCTCCATCCTACCCCCTCCCTCCTCCTATTTCCTCTCCCTCCTCATCCCCTCAGATTTCACCCCACCACCTTCCTCGCCCTTTTCCGCTGGTTTTCACTCTTTGTATTTCTTCGTTTTCATTATTTTATTATTCAAGTTTCTTGTTTTGTTATGATGGCTTGATGTAAAAAAAAAAGCAGTTTCTCTGCTTATTCAATGTTCCATCTGGAAATAAAATTTTGATTTTGACTTTGACTCACACACATACACACACACACACACACACACACACACACACACACACACACACACACACAGAGATTTGTACCTTTTGCTTCGTCCTTCACCTTTGTTCGTCATGCACGAATGACTTCAATCACTCTTGCAAGAACACATGCACACACTCACATAGACACAGACTCAGACACAGGCAGACACACACACACACACACACACACACACACACACACACACACACACACACACACACACACACACACACATGTACATGATAATGTGTTCAGTTTTCTTATATTAAAAGAACAATAAATGGATAAAGTCAATAAAAAGAAGGTGCACCTTGAAACATCATGTCTGTCTTCTCTTGTCCAGCCAACACAGAGCTGTTATTGATTCCTCAGCACCGTATAGACTTGCCGGGGTGTCCTTAACCCTTGACGAAGTCCAACCAGACAATTACCCGGCGGTCGCCGGAGGCTTTCCCGGTGTAACGAAAAGTTTTAACTCCCGAATGGTTTAACTCCCTGGGAGTTAAACTAGAATGACTCCCACCTGTGCCAAAAGAACTCCCCTCAGTAAAACTTCAAAATGTTCTAAAATCTTTTTTGTACAAGTCTCAACAAATTCTTGAAAAATTAAGGGGGGAGTCATTTTGTACATATATCAGACTTAACTCCCACCCTGTAACGAATGACCCCCCTGGGAGTTAGTACAGATTAACTCCCGGCAGTTAATCCAGGAGTGTAAAAGTTTAACTCCCTGCCCACTATGGGGAGTCAGTTTTTCACAGTTTTAGAATAACTCCCTGGGAGTTAATATGCACACGTGTTTTCTGACCCCCAGGGAGTTACTTTGTAACAGAGGGGGAGTTAATCTGATCATGACTAAGATGACTCCCCACCACCTATTCCCAGGTGTCTTTCGGTAAGAGAATGGAGAAGGGGATTTAATGTTCATGATCATCATCATCACAGGGAAAGGAAATGTTTGTGTACATATTCATGTGCTCATCTATGCATGCCCTTGATATTTTACTAGCCTTTTTGTATATACTTTGTATGTAAAGTCTGTATATACATAAAATAATGGTTTGATGCCTTTGGTAGAAATACTGTACCTTCAGTCTTTGGCAATCTCTCTCTCTCTCTCTCTCTCTCTCTCTCTCTCTCTCTCTCTCTCTCTCCTCTCTCTCTCTTCTCTCTCTCTCATGGAATCTATGCGACTATCAAACAGTCACCCATAAGTGTAGGCCATTACACTCAAATGGTTGTAGAAAACGGAAAATTTTCAAGTTTTCATTGTGTCATGCCGCCAAATTAGGGAGTGAGGGGGGGGGGGGGGTTTGAGAGGGTAAGGAGGGTGGGGAGAGAAGACGAGTAGTCTGACGTAAAATTGTTTGTATTGACTCGCTACATCTGGGAGAGAAGGAAGGAGAAAAAGGGTTGGCATAGATTAGAAATTTGTGTGTGAGACACATAGGATAGAGAAAGTGGGGGGGGGGGGGGGGGGGGGGGGGGGGGGGGGGGGGGGCTGTTTTTCTACAATTTGTACAAGAGGGTGGCTGCTTGGGACCGATCTGATGAAGTTGTCAAGTGACTCGTCACACCAGCCGCCGTGGCGAAGTGGTTAGCGTCGCGGACTCCCGGCTGGGAGGTCGTGGGTTCGAATCCATCAGAAGTCATGTGGGATTTTCTGCCCCGACCGGCTCCTCCCCAGGTTGATTTTGCGGGACTCGTTGGGAAGACGGACCAAAGTGAGTTCATCCACTAAGGATGGTTTCTGAGAGTCTTGCTAAATTTCTGCCCCAACATGGGGTGCTGATCTCTGGGTGGTTGAGCCAGGATTATTAAAAAAGGAAAGTGGAGTAGCCTGTCATGTAGTCTCAGACCGAAAGGGAAATCCGTAGCATTTTAATCACCCTCTTTCTATCGATCAGTTAAAAAAAAAAAAGTCCAAATTCGGGGCCCCCTTCATCCCTGCTCTCAGGTGACTAAATTTCGATGCCCTTCCAGTTGGGGCCTTTGGTTTGGGTTCGGGGGGACCGGTATCGCCGGTAGGGAGCTGTTGTTGGAGGACGGGGGGGCCCCCCGGAGGGAGAGCCCCCACCCCGGCCCCGCGACTAAGCATTATTTTTGTAGTGGGGGGTTATAGGTGGTGTCCTGGATGTTAGATCAGAAAGGCGCCATGAACACCCCAAAGTGATCGGCAGCAGTGCATGTCCCCCGGGGGGTTCCCTCTTGGACTTGACATTGATGCCCCCTGTGGATTGGGGTCCCGGGGGCGCGGGGGGCCGCCCGGGTGGGTTGGAGGGGTGTCGGAATGACGGGTGGGTGCACTGCCTCGAGGTGCCAGGGGGGGGAAGCAAAAAAAAAAAAAAAAAAAAAAAAAAAAAGTGACTCCACAGTTGTGGTGGTGTGCGGTCCCAAGCTAAAAAAAAAAGTCGGCCACCAAATCAGAAAAACACATTTTTTCAAAAAAATTAGGACACGTGACTAATTCACAGAAACCAATAAATCAAAGGGAAAAATTCTACGTAAGTCTTGATTGGTTAGTTAGTGAAAGAAAAAAAAACCACCCCACACACCACACACCTTTGAATATTATTAATAATATTAAATTTAATATATAAAATTTATTAAAAGAGCAGGGTAGTGCGAGGTGCGGGATGGGTGGTGGGTGGGAGTCATTCTGGTGGTATGTCAGATAACCCCCCTGGAGTCAAACTAAAACACAGGGATTTAGTTTTTTATATTCTTTTTAAAACCCCCAGGGAGTTAACATTTAAAAATGGACAGTTTAACTCCGGGAGTTAAACCATTCGGGAGTTAAAACTTTTCGTTACACCGGGGGCCCTTTTAAGGTTTCCCTGTTTCGTTCTGGAAAGTCTCTTCCCCTTTCACAAACCCACTCGCCTTGCCCTGTGAGGAGATGATGATGTGTGACGCAAACGACGCGACGCGAGACGTATGAGATGATGAGGTGATGATGATGATGATGATGATGTGATATACTACTATCTACTAACACACAACTATCTATTACTATACTACACTACTACTATTAAAAAATTTAAGATAATAAGATAATGAAAATGGTGATGGGATAATTATGATGAAAATGATGATAAAAGGTCGGTAATCAGGGAAATAACCCCTAAAAACTTACATAAAGAATAAACAAAAAAGGCTTTCTAAAAAAGTATCTAACCTTAAAACATAACGGGAATTAATAGAAAGGAACAGGTATAAGTAACGAAGCGGTAAATAAATAATGAAAAATAAAATAGATAAAGAAAAAGAAAATTTAAAGAAATTTTTAAATCATGTTAAGGTAAAACATTAATGAACGCCCAAAAAAACGTGAAAAAAACAGAGAAAAAATGAAAACGAACAAAACAATGAGCCAACGAAGGGGAAGATAGAAAAGGGGACAACAAAGGGGGGGAGGGAAATGGGGTTTTAAAGAATGGATTAGGAAATGCCCGGTCATTACTTTATCAGTATCGGAACAGTGCAAGGGGGGCTGTGCTGAGCAATATTAAATGCCTTAGAGAGAGAGAGGAGAGAGGAGGAGAGAGAGAGAGAGAGGAAGAGAAGAGAGAAGAGAGAGAGAGAGAGAGAGGCAGACAGCGACCAGAAGAAGACAGACGGGAGAGCGGACATTTGAGACTTCGTGACTCGGAGATAGAAAATTGCTTGGGAAAGTGAAACCCGTTTTTGCGGTATTCGGTTGACACGTAAGGTTTGCAGAAAAGGTTTAAACCCTGCTTTTTTCAGCTTTACTCTAAACAAAAAGTTTGCTCCTCCTTTCCCTTCATTTTTTCTTTTTGGTTCCCTTTTTTATATTATGTTATGAAAGGAAAAAAAAAGAACAGAAAAAAAGAAAAAAGAATGTAGAAAGAAAAAAAAAAAAAAAAGGGGAAAGAAAAAACGAGCGAAAAAATACAAAGAAAAAAAAGAAAGAAGTGCGACAGCCCAAAGACACAAGACAGAGGGCGATAAAAACAAAATGCGAAGTATAAACGTATCCAATTTTTCCAACCATTATAAAAGGCCCAATGCTTTTTGGATAAGAAATAAAAGCAAATACGGTTTTAACGGTTATTTAAACCCATGTACATTTTTAAATGGTATTTTAATCCCCCTGGCTAAAGCCTGGACTCCAATTTATCCAAATGGAAAATTCAAGAAAAGGTTTTTTCGGGCAGATTTTGAAAAATACATGGAAATTTCCTTTGTGTGTGATAAAATTTTATAAACAAAAATTCATTTAAAACCCCCCAAAAATAAAAAATACGGCAAGATAAAGGTTTAACGGTTTAAAAACCCTATAACTTTTTAAAGGTATTTTTGTCCTATGGGCTAAAACCTATGAGTATCAAATTTTATCCCGTCGGAAATAGTCAAGAATAAAGGTTTTTAAAAAAGGGCAAATTTTGAAAAACCCATATAGAAATGCATTTGGTGTGATAACCTTTTTAATACCAATTTAATTAAATCCCCTATGTTAAAAATAACGGGAATAACGGTTTTTAATGGTTTTTTGATCCTTTTTTAGCCTTAACATTCTTGGCGAGGGTCCCATTTGCGCAAAATCACCAAATGTTATAAAAGGGCCAAGTAC
>JAFLJL010016588.1:44266-59266 GCA_018398815.1 Conus ventricosus
ATGAAAAAAGTGACTGTAACCTTTCATCCCTCCTTCCTCTCTCTTTCTGTCTTTGTCTCTGTGTTGTGTCTCAGTCTCTCTCCCTTTGTGATTCTGTCTCTTTCTCCGTCTCTCTCTCTCTCTCTTCTCTCTCTCTCTCTCTCTCTCTCTCTCTCTCTCTTTTCCCCCCCCCCTCTCTCTCTCTCTGCAATCGTATTGAAAACAAAACAGAAATAAAGGAAACTGGAAAAAACACACACCACATAGCATGGACTAGTCCTTTTTCAGGCACATAGAATGAAATACGCATGAACATCTTAAAATGCGTTAGAGAGAGAGAGAGAGAGAGAGAGAGAGAGAGAGAGAGAGAGAGAGAGAGAGAGAGAGAGAGAGAGAGAGAGAGAGGGGGGATAAATTCCAAGCTAGGTAGTGTAGTGGACGGACCGCAGACAATGTTGCACGTGAGATTGAGAAGGAAAACTTTCAAGGGTAAAGCGGAAAACGCCAAATAACTGGTAAGAAATGGCCGGCTGGGAAGCCGGAGGAAAGGAGTGGTCATTTTCTGGTTTGATTTCCTGAAGGGCTGAAGAGAGTCTGGCACCTGTTTGCAATGCTGATGGCTCGCTCACAATGCAGACGACTGAGGAATTAAAACTAAAAGACATAAAAGTGGTTTTAGACTTTACTCTTTTCTTTTCAAGTGTGTGAGTGTGTGTGTGTGTGTGTGTGTGTGTGTGTGTGTGTGTGTGTGTGTGTGTGTGTGTGTGTGTGTGTGTGTGTGTGTGTGTGTGTGTGTGTGTGTGTGTGTGTGTGTGTGTGTGTGTGTGTGTGTGTGTGTGTGTGTGCGTGCGTGTGTGAGTGTGCGTGCGTGCGTGCGTGCGTGCGTGCGTGCGCGCGTGCGTGCGAACGTGCGTGTGTGTGTGTGTGTGCATACGTGCGTGCGTGCGTGCGTGCGTGCGTGCGTGCGTGTGTGTGTGTGTGTGTATGTGTGTGTGTGTGTGTGTGTGTGTGTGTGTGTGTGTGTGTGTGTGTGTGTGTGTGTGTGTGTGTGTGTGATTAATGCTCCACTGTGTTTTGAATAGAGAGAGTCATTGAAAGGTTTCCTCTTAAGGAAAAGACATTTCAATGCGAACATAGAATGACAGAAAGAAAGAAGAAAAAATATACAAGTGAATGGTGAAGGCAAAAGGACAGGAGGTGGAAATAATGGGGACGTGAGATGTAAGTAACAATCCTCTCCCCAAACCATCATTTCAATTATTTATTTATTTCTTTCTTAATCAGTTTTGTCAGGAGTCGTGTGTACGCACGATATTTGGTCAGCCAACTCCAATCGGCTGCATGTGGAGTATCATGCCGAATAATGTTCTGTTTGTCGCTGAAGCTCTGATATTATATGTGTTTTAAAGTTCACTCGTCGGAAAGAAATGAATATGCATTCCCGGCAAAATGAAAGTGACATAAGAACAGAAAAAAAGAAACAGTTATAAACAAACCAATAACACGAACTTAAAGACAGAAGAGTTAGAGATTTCAATAAATTGATAAAAGTAGTTAAAAACAAAAAAACAAACAAACAACAACAACAACAACAACAAAATAATAAAAAAGACTGAAAGGAGGAAATGCAAATATGGATGAAGAGAAATATGGGGAAAAAAGTGGTAGGAACGAATATAACAAGCAAACCAAGGGAGGCAAAAGAGCTTTAAAATATATGGAAACCAGAGAAAGACAAAAAGACAAAGGAAATAAAAGATTTATTTAAAAAAAAAACAGAAATGAACTGACAGTAACAAAAAACACATGTATAAACAGCACACCCGGAAAGAAAGGAAGAAGAGACAAACCTAAAAAAACAACACCCAAAACCAACACACCAGCAACAACAACCAAAACAAAAGAAAACCAAGATCATACAGACATCGTAAAGTCGTTTTAACAGCATTTGGCGTCTGCCTAGAGAATATATGAACAGTCTGGGTGATACACTAATGACATTCTGGAAGAGAACAAAAGAATTAAAAAAAAAAATCAAGAACAGTTAATGCTAGAAACGCCGGGAATGTCCCGGTCATAGTTGCTAGAGGTTGAAAATCAGACTTTTTTTTTTTTTATACAAAGACGACTTTGCGTGCAGAGAAAAAAGGCAGGATAAAGGATGAACAGACGTTAAAATTACCATTCTTAAGAAGTGTTTTCAGCATACGTTGTCTTTTTTTTTTAAGAAAAAAAAATAATTCTAGACTGATGTCGTTTTGTGTGTGTTTATTTCATTTTCATCATCTCTTATCAATTTCTTATACATTTGCTGAGGGTATGACATTTTTTTCTGTGTGTGTATGTGTGTGGTTGTTTTTGTTTTGCTTTTTTGTTTTGTTTTTGTTTTTGTTTTGTTTTTCATTCCGAGCAAAACTTATTTGATTTATCTTAGAATGTGGCCCTCTTCAACCGCTTTGTAATGAAGACTTATGTCTGGCTCTCTTCCTTGTGTCTATAGTTAGGTCTCTCATCATTTTCATTTTATTGCTCCCTTTTATTTTCTTTTTTCTTTTTTTTTCTTTCTTTTTTTTACTTTTGCTTCTCTTTGCATCGACCTTTCTCATTTACTTTTAGCAGCGTCTACTCCACTGGCATGATAACTTCAGAGATTATTTTTTCTTCACTCTGGGCAAATTAGTGTGTGTGTTGTGTGTGTGTGTGTGTGGTGTGTGTGTGTGTGTGTGTGTGTGTGTGTGTGTGTGTGTGTGTGTGTGTGTGTGTGTGTGTGTGTGTGTGTGGTGTGTGCGTGCGTGTGTGCGTGCGTGCGTGCGTGCTTCCATACGCGCGGGTGTGTGTGTGTGTGTGTGTGTGTGTGTGTGTGTGTGTGTGTGTGTGTGTGTGTGTGTTGTGTGTGTGTGTGTGGTGCTTTGAATAACTGTGCGGCTTTTTTTCAGTTTCTTTTCCCTCGTGTGACTCTCATAAGGTCACCCATCCCTCCCTCCCTCTTAGCTCCCCATTCTCTCTCTCTCTCTCAATCTCTCTCTCTCTCTCTCTCCTCCCCCCCCCCCCTCTCTCTCTCTCTCGCTTTCTCTCTCTTTCTGTCTTTCTCTTCTCTCTCTCTTTACCTATCACTCTCTCTGTCTCCACTCCCTCTCAGCCAGTCTGTCTGTCTGTTTCTCTTTCTCTCTGTGTTTCTGTCTGTGTTTCTGTCTCTGTCTCTCTTTTTGTCTCTGTCTCTCTCTTTCATTGTATCTGTGTGTGTCGCTGCCTCCATTTCTATATCTGTCTCTCTCTCTTCTCTCTCTCTCTCTCTCTCTCTCTCTCTCTCTCTCTCTCTCTCTCTCTCTCTCTCTCTAACTCTCTCTCTCTCTCTCTCTCTCTCTCTCTCTCTCTCTCTCTCTCTCTCTCGACTCTTTGTTAGGTGGTGTGTGTGTGTGTGTGTGTGTGTGTGTGTGTGTGTGTGTGTGTGGTGTGTGTGTGTGTGTGTGTGTGTGGTGTGTGTGTGTGTGTGTGTGAGCCTGAGAAAGAGAGATGGATATTATATATATATATATATATATATATATATATATATATATATATATATATATAGAATTATAAACAAAGCTTGCTCTTATGTCTTAGATTGAAGAAATAGGTGGAGATAAGCATTCATATCTGCAGTGGTAGATAATTCTGCCTAACTAACAGTATGTGCTTGTGCAGAATTATCTACCACTGCAGATATGAATGCTTATCTGCCCCTATTTCTTCAATCTAAACATAAGAGCAAGCTTTTTTATAATTCAATATTTCTTGCAGTCATTGCAACATCAAGCTGCTCTGTAAGTTTCGGGAAAGGTGCTCGGGACTTATCCTTGGAATTTATTAGTCTGCTGTATATATATATATAATATATATATATATATATATATATATATATTATATAATATTTATATATATATATATATATATATATTATATATATATAAAACAGTTTAAAATAGGATTTTAAAATGAAATAAAAATCACCCTACAAACTTGTTTCGAGCAAGTGCTCTCCTCAGGGTATGTATAATCTGGGCACGCCACCAGTGTTATATATTATTTTTTCTTCACTCTGGGCAAATGTGTGTGTGTGTGTGTGTTTTGTGTGTGTGTGTGTGTGTGTGTGTGTGTGTGTGTGTGTGTGTGGAATCGTACCAGCTTACTGATTGAACTGGATAGATCGCGGGACAAATTGACAAGGTATGAATCACATTTGCAGTTTCTTCAATCTTGTGAAGAACACAAAATCGTTCCTAATGGAATGAAAATTAAATTTGGAGTGGATGCCCTGCCGAAATCAGAATTTCTCTTACAATCTGTTTCTAACATTTCTCATTGTGCTAGTTGTGGCATACTTCATCATGTTAAAGAAACATACAGAGTTCTTTTTACTAAAGAGCAAGAGAAAATACACGGACTGTTGTACAATCTACATCAGACGCTTGATTACGCTCACTTCGAGGCTGTTACGTTTCAACATCGAAAAAAACTGGCGCAGCTTCAGGATAAACTCAAAAAGAAGAAAAAGAGAAATTACAGAAGCTTCTCCCCACTCCCGCTTCTAACTTTCCAGCTCCAGTTAAAGAACAGACACCAAGGAAGAGGAGAAACAGACGTTTTAGAAGAAACAATGCCACTGAGAATACTCAAGCAAAGAATGTAGTAGTTAACTTGTCAGATTTTGAACTCACCCCTGACCAGTTCAACCTCCTGGCCCTGGGTCCTAAGTTCTGTCCACCCCTATGAGTTTGGATCATGATCAGCTAACTCGAGACGTCACAGAAGCATGCCGAAAACTCAGGCTGAAGAGATGTTCTATGACTCTGATGAAGACGATGAGACTCCTAATACTATACCAAATTCTACAAGCCTACTGGTTACAAGCCACCTAGTGGAAGAGATGCAGCCTTGATGAATACATCAATTTACTTGATTTAAGAACTAAGTCCTATCACCCTAAACAACGACCACGGAACAATCTGGACAGCAAGAAAAGGGCCGCCTGAAAGAACTTTCAAGGACTTGTCCTAAACAGGACACTTCGCATCAGCACAGCCGACAAAGGGGGAGCTGTTGTCGTTCAAAACGCCAGTGACTATATTGCTGAAGCTCATCGTCAACTTATTTCCACTTCCCACTATGAAGAAATTAAGAAAGATCCTTCAAACACCATTGCTAGAAAATCCAAACCCACCTGGTGAACCGATGCTGAATGTGATTCATCGATGAGAACACACACAAATGGGCTACTATTGAAATTGGGAGTGTACGCAGCCATCAGTTTCATGCTTCCTAAGATCCACAAAACTTTGGAAAACCCACCTGGACGCCCCTTGTCTCAGGAGTTGGTGGCCCACTGAACGTATCTCCAAATTGGTGGACCACTGGTTACGGATCATGTCAAGAAAACTTCTTCCTATGTGAAAGGGACACCACACTTATGCTCCATAAACTAGGCCCAATGGAACCGTGAGTTTGGTCCTTTTGACGACAGCACATACCTGGTCACCATTGATGTCGTTGGACTCTACAGCAACATTCCTCACGCCGACATGGAACAGAGTGAAGGCTTTTTGTTTGACAAAATGATTGCATCAACATGCCCATAGAGCGTCTTCTGGAACTGATGAACCATGTACTGTCAACAATGTATTCCACTTTGATGGGCATTTTAACAAACAAAACTGGGCACTGCCATGGGCACACCTATGGCACCTACGGTGGCTTGCCTCTTCAGGGCTGGTTGGAGGCACAGATACGGGGAAAACAGCCCCTTTCCTATCACCCGAGAACTGTGGAAACGGTTTATAGACGACATCTTTCTTCTGGGGTTTCTCGATCAACAGAAGAACTTCACCATTTCCCTTGAGTTTTTGAACCAGTTCCACCTACCATCAAGTTCACTATGAACTATTCAAAGAAATCACTGCCATTCTTGGACATCTTCATCCATCTGAAGCGAGGTTATCTGTACAAGACCTGTATTCCAAACCTACAGATGCTCGTACTACTTGGCCCATTCATCCTGCCACCTTACCATACCATAAAAAAACATTCCTTATGCCCAGTTCTGCGCCTCCGCCGCCCTCTTTTGACATGCCAACCTTCCAGTCTCGTTGCCAGGATATGGAACGTGATTTTCTCCAGCGAGGATACAGCCCTGTGACCATCCAGGAGGCAATAAAACCAAAGCCAGCCATGTTCCCGACACGAGACTCTCAGCTATAAGACGGAAGACAGGCAACACAACCGAGTTCCATTCATCATCACCCACAACCCCTCTAATCCCCCTTTCTGTTTTTGGGTTTTTGCAGAACCCCAACCTCTTCTCCACATGACCCAGAAAATGCGGAAGGCAAAGCCTTCCCCACCATACTAGCCGAAAGAAAATCGCGGTCCTTGAGAAATTGCTCATGCATCAGCTCTCCCGATTCCCGATGACATCTATGCTGGAGCTTCAAATGTACAGCTGAACACTATGTGGTTTGTGAAAACCATCTAGTTGAGAGCAGAAAATTTAGTAGTATGCAGACAGGAGAGAAATTTACCATCCGTCATCGACTGTCCTGTGACAGCAGCAATATTGTCTACATGCTGTACTGCACCAACTGTCAGAGTACACAGTACATGGGTGAAACTATGCTGACACTGAAAGATCGCTTCTATCTGCACAGGTCTAACATCAAGTTGAACAAAGGTGCATGTGTTCATGTCAACAATCATTTCAACTTACCTGAAAAACTCTCTGAAGAACATGAGATGCATTGTGGTGGAAAAAAGGGCCACAGCCTGAACAAAACCGCAAACAGAGAAGAGAAGATTTCTGGAAAAAATAAACTAAAGACAGTTTATCCTTTGGGACTCAACGGCCTTGATTCCGATGGACACTGATTTGCAGAGTGGAGACGGGGGAGTCTTGGTTAACTTATGGGAGGGGTGGGGCATGATGTGGTTGGGTGGAATTTCTTTTTTGTGACCTGCACGTGTGTGTAAAATGTGTGTTTGTGTAAATACTGTTATGGAATGGTCCCTGTGGCAGAGGGACGTGGTTCTCTGGCGGTCTCGGTGGCAGAGAGACCCCATGTGTGTGTGTGTGTGTGTGTGTGTGTGTGTGTGTGTGTGTGTGTGTGTGTGTGTGTGTTGTTTTGTGTGTGTTGTGTGTGTGTGTGTGTGTGTGTGTGTGTGTGTGTGTGTGTGTGCGTGTGTGTGTGCACGTAAGTGTGTGTGTATGAGTGTGTAGTGTATATCTGCGTCTTTTTTTCCCCCCAACTTCATCTCTTAATCTCAATTTTATTCTTTTAAATGGCAGAAAAACACTGACGTCATAGCTATGACAACTATGTTCAAATGCGACAAATAAGACATTAAGTGCGTTGTGTTTCCTTTTAAAATATATCTATATATATATATATATATATTATATATAATATATTATATATATATATATATATATATATTTATATATATATAAATTATATATAACAAACTAATAAATTCCAAGGATAAGTACCGCGCACCGTTCCAGCAACTTACAGCGCTTGGTGTTGCAAATGACTGCAGAAATATTGAATTATAAACAAAGCTTGCTCTTTATGTCTTAGATTGGGAAAAATAGTCTCCCCTTGGAGACTATAAGCTTGCTGAAGGGTTTATTGTGAGAAGCATTTATTTTATTTTTCCCCATTCACCCACTCAAGCACATACTGTTAGTTTAGGCAGAATTATCTCACCACTGCAGATATGAAATGCTTATCTCCCCCCATTTCTTCAATCTAAGACATAAGAGCAAGCTTTGTTTTATAATTCAATATTTCTTGCAGTATTGCAACACCCAAACTGCTCTGTAAAGTTGCTGGAAACGGTGCGCGGTACTTATCCTTGGGAAATTTTTTGTTTGTTGTATTTTAGTCCTTGTGGATTCATTCCAAGAACTGACCTCAGCACTTGTGTCTTAAGAGGATATCTTTTTATATTTTCTACTTTTCAAAAAATTTTGGTTTCTTTTATTTTTTTTTCTTTGGGGCCCCCTTTTTTTTTTTAAAAACAAAAAACTTCCGGTTTTTACACCGCCTTTTCTGGGAATTTTTTTTCTTAAAACGAAAAGGCAAACAAATTCCCCCCCTTTTTTTTTCCCCCCCGGGGGAAAAGGGTTTTAAAAGGGCCCCCCGGGGTTTTGTTGTGAGGTTCCCTCCCCTTTTTTTTCCCCCCCAAACATAACTTTTGAATTATTTAGAAAAATTTTTTATTTTTTTCCCTTTCCCCCCTCAAGACATTTTTGGGGGAAATTTTAAAAAAATTTTTTTTTTTATTTTTCAATTGAAAAAAGTTTTTTAATTTAAATTTTTTTTGTATTAAACCCGTTTTTTTGGGGCCCGGGGACTTTTTTGGGAATTTTTTTTGTTTTTGTTTTTTAGGTCCCTTTATTCTTCCAAAATGTACTTGTTTTGGGTTTTTTTTATTTTTTTTTTTGGGGTTGTTGGTTTGTTTTTTAATTTTTTTTTTTTTCACCTTTGGTTGTTTTTTTTAAAAAAAAAACTTTCCCTTTCCCCCGCCTTTTGGGATTCATTTTTTTTAATTTTAAAAAACAGGGGGAATTTTTCCTCCCCCAAAGGGGCCCCGGGCAAAATTTTGGGTTGGGGGAAGGAGTTATTTTTTTCCCTCCCCCGGGGGGGTTTCCCCCTTTTTCCCAAAAAAACCCCCGCTGAAGGTTTTTAAAATTTTTTTTTTACCCCCTTTTAAAAACCCCATTTTTAGATTAAAAATTGGGAAAATTTTTTCCCCATTTTAAATTTTGAAAAAAGGGTTTTTTTTAATTTTTTCCCCCATTTTAAAAGTCTTTAAATTTAATTTTGGGTACTTTCCCTTTATTTTTTTGGGTTTTTTGTCCCTTTGGTTTTGAACTACCCACATTTGGTTTTGGGAACTTTTTTTTTTTATTTTCCAAAAAAAAGGGGGGTCCAAAAATTTTTTTTGTTCTTAGGGGCACCGGGTTGTTTTTTAAAATAACAAAAATAGGGATTTCCCCCCTTTTTGGGGGGTTCTCTTTTTAAAAAAGGGTAAATTCCCCCCCGGGGGGAAAAAAAAATTTTTTTAAAATTTTAAACCAAGTTTAGGAGGGATTCCCCCCTTTGGGGGGGGGGCCCCCTTTATAAGCTTTGGAAGGTTTTTAAACATTTTTTTTTTTTCCCCATTCACCCACTCAAGACATACGTTAGTTAGGCAGAATTTTTCTACCCTGCAGTATGAATGCTTTCCCCCCCTTATTTCCCCAATCTAAGCTAAGAGCAAGCTTTGTTTATAATTCAATATTTCTTGCAGTCATTGCAACACCAAGCTGCTCGTAAATTGTGGAACGGTGCGCGGTAAATTATCCTTGGAATTTATTTGTTTGTTGTATTTTGCCCCTTTTGGATTCATTCCAAGAACGACCCTCAGCACTTGTGTCTTAGAGGATTCTTTTTATATTTTTACTTTTCACAAAAAATGTAGTTGTTTGCTTTTATGATTTTTTTTTTGCTTTTAGGTGGCACCTTTGGTTGGTTTTTTGAAAAACTCAACAAACTACTACGGGATTGCACACCAGCCTTTTTTTGGGATTGCTTTCTTAAAAATGAAAGGCAGGGGTAAAATTTCCACTTTCCGCGGTCACTGGGAGAAACCACCAAGTTTCGAAAAAATTTGGTTTGACAGGATTTTTTTGTTAGTGAGGTTCCCCCCCTATTGGAGGGTTTTCTCCCCCTTTGGAGACTAAAGCTTTTGAAGGTTCATTGTGAGAAGGATTTATTTTTTTTTCCCCATTCACCCCCTCAAGCACTACTGTTTGTTAGGCAGAATTATCACCCCTGAGATATGAATGCTTATCCCCCCTATTTCTTAAACTAGACATAAGAGCAAGCTTTGTTTATAAATTCAATATTTTATTATTTATTATATATATTTATATTTATATTATATAACAGAGAGAGAGAGAGGAAGCGACAGAGAGAGACAGAGACAGACAGGACAGAGATTTTAATGCTCGCATTGCAAAACAAACAAAAAAAAACACACACAACACACACACACAAGGATTAAGCATTATTTTTCTTTTTTTTTTTCTTTGGTAGATCCTCATGATTTTATATGTCCATAGCTTTTATCTTCATTGATTGGGAATTATGTAACATTTTGACCCATTTTCCTTATACAATAATTACATCTTAAGCTTTGTGCACACCCATGCCAGTACCGACATACACACGCACGTTCATATCAACTTAACATGCAGTCAACTTCTTCCCACTCTTCCCACCCCTTCCCTTTTCCCCATCCTTTCCCATCGTCTAATATCACTTTTAGTGAACAGACGTTAAACAGAATAACAACAACAACACACACACACACACAACACACACACACACACACACACACACACACACACACACACACGCGCGCGCGCGCGCGCGCGCACACTCACACACACATATATGTCGTATGTCAGTCAGGGGAAGATCAACTCTAAAACATTTCCATGTTTCAGGGACCCTCGGACACCTCACAATTGTTACCATGCTTCCGTTGCGCAGGGTGGCCAGATATATTATGGCAATCCCCGTAGAAACACAACCAGAAAATTACCCCCGCAGCCGACTCCATCTCCCCACTCTCTGTCTCTCTCTGTCTCTGTCTCTGTCTGTCTGTCTCTCTCTCTCTCTCTCTCTCTCTCTCTCTCTCTCTCTCTCTCTCTCTCTCTCTCTCTCTCTCTCTCTCTCTCTCTCACACACACACACTCTCTCTTTCGTTCTGTCCGTCTGTCTGTCTCTGTCTCTCTCTCTCTCTCTCTCTCTCTCTCTCTCTCTCTCTCTCTCTCTCTCTCTCTCTTTCTGTGTGTGTGTGTGTGTGTGTGTGTGTGTGTGTGTGTGTGTGTATGCGTGCGTGCGTGCGTGCGTGCGTGCGTGTGTGTGTGTGTGTGTGTGGTGTGTGTGTGTGTGTGTGTGTGTGTGTGTGTGTGTGTGTGTGTGTGTGTGTGTTTGTGTGTGTGTGTGTGTGTGTGTGTGTATGCGTGTGTCTGTGTCTTATCTGTGTCTAAATGGGTGTGGTCACATACGCGTATATGCATTGAGAGAAAGACAGAGACAGAGACAGAGAGACAGAGAGACAGAGAGAGAGAGAGAGAGAGAGAGAGAGAGAGAGAGAGAGAGAGAGAGAGAGAGAGAGAGACAGGGAGAGACAGAGAGACAGAGAGACAGAACAAGGCATTGACAAGTGGCTCCGCTGGATCGAACAGCCCTATCCTCCGACGTGTAACCCGAACCCGGTGCAGGGATACGTGGATGATGTGTGTGCCTCAGGAACAACGGAGGCTGCCATCAGCGAGGCAGTAAGGAAGACGGACCAGTTCATGGCCACATCAGGGATGGAGGTTAAACACCGCAAGTGTGCCATCCTGCACGGCAAGAGGTCTGGCAACCGCTGGTGCAGGAACGACCGCACTGGCGACACCTTCCTCTCCATCCAAGATCAGCCTCTGCCCATGTTCCATCGAGAGCAGGCCTACTCCTACCTGGGCCACGACTTCAACATCTGTAACACCGCCCCATTACAGCAGGCAGCTGATGTTGTGGGTGACTTTTCCACAGTGCTGGACAAGATTGACGCTTCCCCCCTCCCTACCACTGCAAAGTTACAAGCTATAAACATCATGGCTTGCTCGAAGCTGAAACTTTTATTTTTCAAACTTAACTTTCACAGTGAAACAGTTGAAGCAGATGGAGGACTGTATATGTTGGCCATGTCCGGGGCTGGCTGAAAATGAACACATCCTCTACCAGGAGCTACCTGTTCACTTCGAGGGCTCAGGGTGGCCTCGGCATCCTGAACCCCGCAGCACTCTACAGCGCCAAGCACCTGTCCTTCCGTTGTCTGTGCTCAACAGTGATGATGAGCAGGTCCGTGAGACAGCCCGCTCCTCGTTCGCGCTCCACATGTCAAAGAGGAGAGTGCCGGAAACAGCAGCGCCTGACAGAGCCTTTGGTGGTTTCCAGACCAACGAGAAGGGCGCCTTCAACAAGACTTCTCGTGTGACATGGCCGCGGTCTGAATGGGTGCATTTCAATGAAATGTGCGTGCGTGAGGGTGTGGTGTGTGAGAAATGTGCGGATGAGAGCTATGTGTTAACATTCAAAGCAGACGATGATGTGTGTCTCTTCACGGCTGACAGCAAGGCTGCATACTTCCTATGCAAAAAGCAGAATATGCAGAAGTTTTCAAAAGAGTGGAGAGAAAAAGACTGGCAGGGGCGCATTGTGAGAGAGAGTGAGCAGATTGATCATGTTATGTCTAACGCTATATTGCAAAATGTAAAATTGAAAGATAGCATAATCAGTTTTGTGGTGCGAGGGGAGACTCCAACTGCTGCAGTGCAATAGTCTCATGGCACTGTACTATCCTCACGAGTGTGCCAGGCAATGCAATCTCTGCAATCACCCAACTGAAACCGAGTCGCATGTGCTAAATGGTTGCACAAGATACCAAGCCATGTACCAGGCAAGGCATAATCGGTTGGTTGAGGTGACAGCCAGACACATCCCTCAGACAGACACTGCTCGTGTCATTAAAGACACCCCCCTGACACCACGCATTTTGGCATTAACTCTGATGCCTTCGCCTCCAGTGCCAGTAGGCCGGACATCACCATCATTGACCGCGATAGCCGCGAGGCCTTTCTTGTTGAAGTAGCGGTGCCTTTCGATGCCTTCATTGACGTTTGCTATGCTGCCAAATTTGACAAGTACCTCCCACTGTGCATGGAAGTAAGCTCTTTTGGCTTCTCCTGCAGAATTGTGGTGCTCATCTTTGGCAGTCTGGGGAACGTACATCGGAGGGTACTCCCAGGTCTACGGATGATTGGTGTTCCGTCCTACTCGGCAAAGTGGTTGGCAAAATATCTTAGCATCAGTGCCATAATCGGTTCTTTCAGGGTGTGGCAAAAGCGCTGTGCTGACCTAAATGTCTAAAGAAGAAAATGTTTATGCTCCGCACGCGCGCGCGCGCGCGTGTGTGTGTGTGTGTGTGTGTGTGTGTGTGTGTGGGTGAGAGGAGAGAGAGAGAGAGAGAGGAGAGAGAGAGAGAGAGAGAGGTGAGTGTGTGTGTGTGTGTGTGTGTGGTGTGTGTTGTGTGTGTGTGTGTGTGTGTGTGTGTGTGTGTTGTGTGTGTGTGTGTGATGCTTGCGGAAAGATGTTGATGTTGTTCTATCAGAATACTAAAATGAATAACGTATCTCCATTATTATTTGTTTTGCTGGGTTTTGCATGCAACATCATTATTCATATTTAATATTTTTTATAGTGATACCAAGTAGGCCTACACTGCATTCTTAACTCTGACTTTCATCCGGTGATAAAAATTGTCTGCTTTCTGGTGGTCAGGAGTTTTCCCCATGTTAAATGATATAATCACGAATAATCTTGGCTAATATTATCATTATTATTCTATCAGAGAGAGAGAGAGAGAGAGAGAGAGAGAGAGAGAGAGAGAGGGAGAGAGAGGGGGGGGAGGGGGAGAGAGAGAGATGGGAGAGAGAAAGAGAGAGAGAGAGAGAGCATGGACTCTAAGAGTGTGTGTTGGTAAAAGGGCACTCATCTCTGTAAGGCCCCTAGTTGTTTGCATTTTCGTTATTTTTGAGCAAATGCCTAAGCCATTCTGGTGCTGACTATGTCCATGGTTGCCCTGATGATTTTGTTATCTTTTGTCTTCAGGAGATGAATTGCCTAGTTTTCATTGTGTTCATCACGTTTTCCTGAAATAAATATGTTGAGATGTGTGTATGTGTCTGTGTATGTGTGTCTCTGCGTGTCTGTGTTTGTCTGTGTCTCTTTCTGTGGGTGTGTTCATGCCTTCGCGCGTACATGCGTGTGTTCGGATGTGTGTTTGTGTGTGAATGTGTGTGCGTGCATTATGTCCATGTATAAAGTTTGCGCGTGCGTGCCTGCATGCTTGCTTACATGTGTGTATGCGTGTGTCTGTGTCTTATCTGTGTCTAAATGGGTGTGTTCACATACGCGTATATGCATTGAGAGAAAGACAGAGACAGAGACAGAGAGACAGAGAGAGAGAGAGAGAGAGAGAGAGAGAGAGAGAGAGAGAGAGAGAGAGAGAGGGAGAGACAGAGAGACAGAGAGACAGAAACAGAGAGAGACAGAGACAGAGAGACAGAGACACAGAGAGAGAAAGAGGGGGAGAATGTATGGAACAAGAGACAACGAGAAGTAGACGTAGAAGAAGAAGAAGAAGAAGAAGAAGAAGAAGAGAAGAAGAAGAAGAAGAAGAAGAAGAAGAAGAAGAAGAAGAAGAAGAAGAAGAAGAAGAAGAAGAAGAAGAAGAACAACAACAACAACAACAACAACAACAACAACAACAACAACAACAACAACAAGAGAAAAAGAACAAACAAACAAACAATCAAAAACAAACCAAGAACAAGAACAACATGAACAGGAGAGGGAGATTCCAATGGACAGTGAACACGGGGGACAAAACCGAAGGTGGAAAAAAGGGAGAGTAATAATCAACAACATCAGCTTCAAAATTAAAAACGTAGAGCTTCGACTTTGCCCTTCCATTAACACCCCCACCCCACCCCTCCCTCCCTCACATCCGAGAGAGAGAGAGAGAGAGAGAGAGAGAGAGAGAGAGAGAGAGAGAGAGAGAGAGAGAGAGAGAGAGAGAGTTGATAAAAAAAAAAAAAGATGGTGGTTTCCTGGAAAGAAGTGCAAAATAGATTGCGCCCTAACGGGAAACAATACCACGCGTGCCTGTAAAATAAATGACGTTATATGAGAAAGACTTGCTGATGAATCCTTGGCCGCAGCCAAACTGCTGCCAGTCAGCTTTTAATCAAATGGAGTGATTTTTACCCCAGCTTTGACAGAAACGCAATTAACTCGCTTCAGGTCCTTAATAAAGAAACGCATGCTTCTTCCATTTTTTTTTTCTCTGCAGACATGTCCTTTGCAAGTTAACGATAAGAAAGAA
>JAFLJL010016588.1:64266-65757 GCA_018398815.1 Conus ventricosus
CTGTTACTATTTGAACATGGAAATTCCAGTCTTGCCATCTACAATCGATAAGTCTTTCTTTAAACGTACGGACAAAGTTGTTCACATCTCCGACACCTTGGTTAAGCCACACATACCCAAAACCATATTCGTATAATTTCATTCTAACATGCGACACCAGTTATCTTGCCTCTATTATCTAGTTCTAACAGCATTTTATACGCTTTATGAGGCAATCTATGTTCAGCCATCTGAGTTAGTTTTAACCAGTACTTGACACATTTAACAGTGGAGTGCAAAGATATGGGGTATCTGTCAGTCTCACCATACACAAGATCATTTGGTGTTTTGGTGAGACACCCAAAAACTTTTTAAAGCAAATAAATGAACTTTTCGCATTGTGCAGCTCCAGCATCAAGACCCCACAGTTCAGCTCCATATTGTAACATAGGCAGGATTTTGGCATCAAACAATTTCAAAAACAAGGCAAGAGATTCATTGTTAAGCATCGACAATTTCTTCATAATACACAGCAATGCGTTTTTGGCTCTGCAAGCAACATCTTTACATGCAAAAGTGAAACTTAAACTCGTAGAGAAATATATCCCTAAATACTTATATACATTTACAACAGGCATATATATTGCATTGTAAAGTCCATTTTCTCTAGCAGCGAGATAACCGCCTTTTCTGAAAACATTATGTTACTCTTACTCATATTTACTTTCAACTGGAGTGAATCAGCTGCCCTTTGCAAAACTATTCAACTGAGTTTGGAGGCCTATTACAGTCTCTGATATTAATGCAACGTCATCAGCAAAAAGTAAAATGAATATTTCAAGAACATCATTTACAAAATGGCACCATGCTTTCCAGAGCTTATGACTTTGGAAGTCAACTCATTAATAAATAAAGAAAACAAAACTGGGCTGCAAACATCACCCTGCTTAACACCAGATGTACAGTTGATATAATCTGTTAAAGCAGCACCACATCGCACCCTTGCCTTTACATGGTCATACATACTCATAATACATTTATACATATTTCCACGAATTCGTTTTTTAACAAAATAGGCCAAGTATAGTTCTGTCACACTGTCACTCTTGCATACCCGCATTCATGACAGCATTTACTCCATACGCACACGCAATCTTTCCAAACAACCAAAAGGCGCACTACCGAATGTTTTTCTTCTCCCCCTCTCCTTCAGGGAAAACAATTTACTAAATCATCAACCACTTGTAAACAGAGTTTACAACTGTATCTCTCTCCACACTGAGAGACAAATAAATCTGCACACATGTATCTCTCCTCACACCGAGAGACAAATCAATCTTCACACATGTATTTCCTTTACACTGAGGGAAACAATAGTCTTCACACATGTATCTCTCCTCACATGGAGATAAAATAATTTAGTTCCGCTTCTATAAAGCTATGGGCTTACATTCCTTTATCCAAAAAATCCGAACAGAATATAACTCCCGTCACCCCGGAGGGACTCCTCCC